>JAPFFP010007340.1:0-17513 GCA_026153255.1 Solanum medicagineum
AGTAATCTATGCTTTCGTATCTGTAATAGTGCCTAACCGGCACTAGTCACGGCCCCGGGATCGGGTCGTGACAACAACCTTCTAATTTCGGTGCTGCAAATTTAGGTATCAAGCTGTAGTTTTAGGTATCATTATTTTATATATAAGTCAGTATTTTTAGTAATTTATGAAAGAGTCAGGATTTTAGAGAATTTTAATGGAACGGTATATGATTTATATAATTTATACAAAAAAATACAAAGAAAAATGTGTGAAGTCGCAGAATAGGTGTAATGAATGCCTACTAGGTGCATTAAATGTTTGTTTTTCCCACATTCATGTACAACTAATAATGAAACTAAAAAAATAAAAAAATAAAGGAAAACATGTGTAATCACAAAAAAAGGTGTAATAAATGTCCACTGTGTGCATTAAATGCTTGTCTTTCCCACTATGACGCCCCCTAAATCTTTCCATCTGATTGTGAATGAATGTGCAATTGAGGTTGAGGTGATGATGGGAAAAATCTGAGAAAAATCTACAACAGAGAGTCTATGAGAGCCTGTACGACTTGTAGTGGGCTCTACGACTCGTAGAGAGGCTCCCGTATAGAATTTCAGTGTTTCAGACTCGAAGACCCTCCCAGATACGAGGTCAGTTATGACTCTTAGTGAGGACTATGATTCATAGTAGATGGTTATGTAGCAAGATCTAGTGTTGTATATTTCAAGACCCATACAGCTACGAGGGATTTGTTATGACTCATAGTGAGGACTACGACTCGTAAGAAAGGGTCTCGTAGAGGTTTCCAGTGATTCAAGATTTTGAGACTTCCAGCTATGAGGGGCAACTACGACCCGTAGTGAGGACTACGAGTTGTAGTCAGGGTCTCATAGACCCTGTCAGCAGTTTTTAAGAGGGGTAATTTTGTAAATTCCCTTCCAATTTCCTTCAACCCACAGTCATTTTGGACTCAATTTAAGTCCTAAAAAATGACCCTTAAGCATACTTTCCCCCATTATTCACTTAGGGTTATTCTTGAGGAGGAGGAAAAAAGCAAGAGAAGAGAAAGAGGAGCAAGGTTCTTGGTTCTACCACAAAGTTTGATTGTACTTCTGATTCCTAGGTATGCAAGGCTTACCAAAGTGTGATAACTTGTTCTTCACATGCCCCTTTAATTCATTGAGTCAAGATTTGGTAAAAGAGTTAACATTTGAGGAATTATATTATCTAAATATTGAGATTATGTACTTATTATGAATTGTTGTGATGTTTTATGAAGTCTTATTGCATCATATACTCTTAATATGTTATCGAGCTGTAGTTTTATATTTGATAGCATTAATTTTAAATTTACATGATTTATAAGAAATCTATGCATAAGTTGGGTTGAAGTTGAGTTTCAAGATTTGAATAGAGCATTGGAGTTGAGTATCTTGAGTTGAGCAAATTGAGTATGAAGAGTATGTTGCATTAAGTCATATATGCCACCACACATGAACATCTTGCTTGCATTGCATGATGAGTCAATTTAAATGAGTTTAAATGATTGTTATTTGAGCTGAATCGAGTTTGATGGATTGCATTGTATGAGTTGTTGAGTTCAACTTGAGTTGACTATTTGCATAAATGAGATGAGATAATGAGTACTTAAGATGAGATAACCCAAATGAGGTGAAGATTTGAGATGATTGATTGAGCACTGAGGATTGAGTTAAATGATGATGTCGAGTATATTTTAGTCTTGGGAGGAGTATTGAGCACCGAGTTAAGTGATTGAGGAGCACCCCAAAACTATGTTGCCAGCATAGTAAAGTCTTTTTAGAATAATACTGGCAACTGTTCTCCCGCAAGTGGACACCCCCATATAGATCCATGATGGAGAGTTGATGCATCATATTCCGTAGCACGTTAAGGACGGGCGAGGAAACGATGCCATATTCGTTGTTAATCATCTAATTGTAGGTGATGGGAGGTACATCAGTTAAGAGAAACTCCTAAGCAACCTTGATTGAGCATAATATTTCAAAATGATTCTATTTATCATATACATATTTTTAAAGCATGATTTACTTCAAATGTGCATACATTGAGCTAAGCATGAGTTGTTGAGTTGAGATGAATAAGATGAGCCTTAGCTTCTTGAGCCATTTTACATACCAGTATATTCCATGTACTGACGTCTAGTTTAGGCCTGCATTGTTTTATGATGAAGGTATAGCAAATAGAGGGCTTCAGCACATGCATCGTTGAGGTTCCAATCAGTACATCCCTCGAGTTTGGTGAGCCCTCCTAGTATCCCGGAGGAGCTCTTTTATCTTTCATTATTTTGAGTACTTTTCTTTCTTTGGTTAAAATGCCCATGGCCTGTCATGGCATATTCTAGACTGATAAGTAGAGGCTTCGTAGAATTTGAGTGGAGGTTTTGGTTAAGACTCTATATCTAAACTATTTCCATTGACACTATGATACAATAGAGTTATTTCTAAATGTATATATGCTCATCTTTGATGCTTGTTCATTGAGTTATTCTTTCACTATTGATTTTGATATGATGATGAGGCCAAGTGATTCTCTTGGGAGCTAGCGATGGTCTCTAAGTGCCGGCCATACAAGGATACCCTCCGGGGACATGACAAACTTTGTATCAGAGCCCAGAGTTCAAGAGTCCTAGGTAGTCTATAAAGCTGTGTCTAGTAGAGTCTTGTTTATGTGTGTATTGTGCTCCACACTTTATAAACAGGAAGCTATGGGACATTAGGAATTGTTACCATTCCTTGTGATCTGAATTCGTGCGGTAGAGTTAAACACTCTATAAAATTCTTTTCTGACTCATGCATTACGCGATTGCAGATCATGCCTCCAAGACGCGCAGTAGCCCAAAGGAATGCCTCAACTAGCACTGCTGAGAACCCTGCTTTAGAGATGCCTCGCCAAACAGAAATGAGGGATCGAGGTTGACCGCCCAGGATAGCTGGTGTTCCTGTGACACCTACTGCTCCAACTTCTCCTACTACAGAGGATAATTTCAAAGGATCTATAGTTATGCTTACCCAGTTAGTAGCTGCTCAAAATGGGAATCAGGGTTCACCAACCCCTAGCTCTAGCTCTCATGAGCCCGCAGCTGCTTTCAAGTTAAAGGATTTTCTGAGGATGAACCCACCTGCCTATACTGGGTCATAGGTTGAAGAGGACCCTCATAACTTCATTGATAAGATATAGAAGGTGTTGAAGACCATGCATGCGACTGAGACTGAATGAGTTGAGCTTCCTGCTTATCAACTCAAGGATGTGGACAATGTTTGGTACAATTAGTGGGAAGAGAGTCGAGGTGACGATGTTGAGGTTGTTGTTTAGGATGAGTTTGAGAGTGCCTTTCTCTATCACTTCTTACCTCAAGAGTTGAGAGAGACAAAGGTCGAGGAGTTTGTGAATCTGAAACAAGAGGGGATGACGGTCAAAGAGTATAGCCTGAAATTCATCCAGCTATCCAGGTATGCATCATACATGGTTCCAAATATAAGGGCGAAGATGAGGAAATTTGTATCTGGGTTATGTAAACACGTGAAGAGAGAGTGTATGGAGACATTGTTAATCCTGGAGATGGAAATTTCTAGGATGATGGTCTATGCCCAATAGACTGAGGAGGATAAGAAGAAAGACAAAGAGAAGCATCTAAGTAAGAAGGCCAGATCAGTACGGCCTAAGTTCAGTCAGAGTAAGCAGAATAAGGAGATAATTCCTAACCATCAGAGGTCCCATGGTCATCCATGCTTTAGGGCCGAGGGTTCACAGTCTCAAACAAGTGCGACTCTTGGCTCTAAAGGGAAGCCACCTTGTGGAAAATGTGGCAGGATGCATCTGGAAGAGTGTAAGGGTAGAGGGAATGCTTGTTATAAGTATGGTCAAGTGGGTCATTTCCAGAGGGAGTGTCTGATGTGGGGTAATAAGGCCCAGACTTCTACCACAACAACTCCAGCGAGGGGTAATCAGAGAGGTACTACACCTGGAGTAGGCGGAGGAATAAACCGATTGTATGCTATGGTGAACCAACAGGACCAGGAGATTGCACCAGATGTTATGAAGAGTATGCTTCAAGTCTTTACCTTTCCATGTTATGCTTTACTTGATCCCAGTACAACTTGCTCTTTTATGACACCATATGTGGTAAGTAGATTTGAGACTCTTCCTGAGTGTTTACTTGAGCCATTTTCTGTTTGTCTCCTGTTGGTGAGTTTATTCAAGCTGAGAGGATCTATTAAGATTGTGTGGTATCTATCTATCATAGAGATACTCTCATTGACTTGATTGAGTTGGAGATGGTTGATTCGATGTGATCCTTGGTATGGATTGGCTTCACGCCTGCTATGCCTCTGTTGATTACCGAAGTTGGTTTGTCAAATTCCAGTTTCTAATTGAGCCTGTTATTAATTGGAGAGAAGATTCTATTGCGCCGAAGGGTAAGTTTATTTCTTACCTAAAGGCCTAAAAATTGATCACTAAGGGATGTATCTATCATCTCGTTTGAGTCAAGTCTGATGATGTTGAGCCCCCTTCCTTTGAGTTTTTTTCGATTGTGAATGGGTTTCCTGATGTGTTCCCTGAGGATCTGCCTGGAGTCCCTCCTAATAGGGAAATCGACTTCGGGATTGATGTTCCTCCGAACACTTAGCCTATCTCTATTCCACCGTGTAGAATGGCCCCTGCAGAGTTAAAAGAGTTGAAAGAGTAGCTGAGGGACTTGTTAGAGAAATAATTCATAAGACCAAGTGTCTCTCCATAGGGTGCTCTGGTCCTATTCATGCGAAAGAAGGATGATTCTTTGAGGATGTACCGGCAGTTGAATAAGGTGACTATTAAGAATAAGTATCCCCTCCCAACGATTGATGACTTGTTCGAACAACTTCAGGGTGCCACTGTTTTCTCTAAGATAGACCTCCGATCAGGCTGTCATCAGTTGAAAGTGAGAGAATGTGACATCCCTAAGATGGGTTTCCGAACACGGTATGGTCACTTTGAGTTCTTAGTGATGTCTTTTGGGTTGACGAATGCATCTACAACTTTTATGGATTTGATCAACAGAGTGTTCCGGCAGTATCTCGACATGTTCATGATTGTGTTTATTGATGACATTTTGCTGTACTCCAGAGATGAGGATGAGCATACCAATCACCTTAGGATCACTTTTGCAGACACTCCGATGCAATGAGTTTTATGCGATGTTTTCTAAGTGTGAATTTTGGCTCAAATCTATGGCCTTCTTAGGCCATGTGATTTCTGGAGATGGAATTCGAGTGGATACTCAAAAGATCGAGATGGTCAAGAATTGGCCAAGGAAACCTCACCAACCGAGATAAGATGTTTCTTGGGTTTAGCGAGCTACTATCGAAGATTTGTTGAGGGATTGTCTTCCATATCCGCACCATTGACTAAATTGACTCAGAAGAAGGTCAAGTTTCAATGGTCCGATGAGTTTGAGAGTAGTTTCCAAGAGCTAAAGACGAGGTTAACCACCGCACCCATGTTGACTTTGCCTGATCGGATGGACAAATTTGTGATCTATTGTGATGCTTTGAGGGTAGGATTGGGATGTATGTTGATGTAGAAGGGGAAAGTTGTTTCCTATGATTCGTGACAACTTAAGGTGCATGAGAAAAATTATCCCACTCACGATTTGGAGTTGGCAGCGGTAGTGTTTGGTCTCAAATTTTGGTGCCACTATTTATATGGGGGCACATGTGGATGTGTTCACAGACCACAAGAGCCTAAAATATGTCTTCACCCAGAAAAAGCTTAATTTGAGGCAGAGGAGATGTCTTGAATTGCTTAAGGACTACGATATGAGCATCCTCTACCATCCTAGTAAAGATAGCATGGTTGTTGATGCTCTTAGCAGATTATCCATGGGAAGTACTACCCATGTGGAGGAGGAGAAGAGAGAATTAGCCAAGGAGGTACATAGACTAGTATGAATGGGAGTCCAACTAGATGAGTCAGGCGAAGGAAGAGTTCATGTGCACAATGGGTCTGCATCATCCCTAGTAGTAGAGGTGAAACAGAAACAAGATCCAGATCCAGGATGATGTGCATAAGCAAAAGGTGTTAGCTTTCACCAAAGAGGGAGATGGAGTGTTGAGGTATCAAGGCAGATTATGTGTTCTAAATATTAACGGGGTTTGAGACAAGATCATGGCAGAGGCCCATAGTTCAAGATATTCCATCCACCCAGGGTCTACTAAGATGTACCATGAATGAGGAAAATCTACTAGAGGAGCGGAATGAAGAGAGACATTGTCGAGTTTGTTTCTAAGCGTCCAAACAGTCAACAAGTTAAAGTTAAACACCAAAGACCATGTGGAGTAGGTCAGGACTTTGAGATTCTAGAATGGAAAAAGGAGCTGATCAATATGGACTTTGTTATCGATTTACCGAGGTCTCGTAGGCATCATGACTTTATATGGGTGATAGTTGATCAGATGATTAAGTTATCCCACTTCTTAGCGATCAAGACGACCGAAATTACAGAAGACTATGTCTGTTTGTATATAAGGGAGATTAATAGGTTGCATGGGTCCCTTTATCCATCATCTCAGATAGAGGAACTTAATTCACCGCCAAGTTTCAGAAGTCATTTCAGAAGGGTTTGGGTACGAAGGTTCTCCTTAGCACAACTTTCCATCCTCAGATGGATGGCCAGGCAAAACGTACTATTCATCTATTAGAAGATATTTTGAGATCTTGCATCATTGATTTTAAGGGTAATTGGGATGACCACTTGCCTTTGATAGAGTTTGCCTACAATAATAGCTTCTACCCGAGCATTCAGATGGCCCCATTGAGGCACTCCATGGGAGGAGGTGTAGGTCGCCGATTGGATGGTTGACGTAGGTGAAGCAGAGTTGATTGGATCGGACTTGGTCCACCAAGATATGGAAAAAGGGAAATTCATTCGAGAGAGGTTGAGGGCTGCACAAAGTAGACAGAAATCCTACATAGACGTCAAAAGAATAGACTTAGAGTTTGAGGTCAATGATTGGGTATATTTGAAAGTGTCGCCCATGAAGGGTGGGATGATATTCGGAAAGAAAGGAAAGTTAAGTCTGAGGTACATTGGCCCTTATCAGATCATAAACAGAGTGGGAAATGAGGCTTATGAGTTAGAATAACCCCCAGAGTTAGAGGCCATCTACCCAATCTTCCACATTTCTATGCTTAAGAAGTGTTTAGGAGATCCACAGTTGGTAGTGCCTGTCGAGAGTATTGGACTGAGAGACAGTATGATTTATGAGGATATCTCTATCAAAATCCTTGATTGACAAGTTCGAAAATTGAGAAACAAAGAGATTGTATCCATTAAAGTATTGTGGAGGAACCAATTTGTAGAAGAAGCTACTTAGGAAACGGAGGAGGATATGAAGGACAAATATCCTCACTTATTCCAGCCTACCGGTGATGAGAGAGTCTATGGTAAGTATTTCCCTCTAAATTATCAAATTTCCATTCCTTGAGTCTCCTTTCATTCTTTATATGATCGGCGATAGAGTTCTAGAGTCTGAGTGAGGATTGATGTGATGCATTGACCGTTGATTGCTTACTTGCTAAATGTCTTGATTTTTTGATTGCATGAGTGTAATTAGAGTTGGCTAATTAATAGAGTTCATAGGGGAAATTCATGCCCTGTGCTAATTCTCTATCCTTCTCTTTATTCGAGGATGAATGATACCAAGGGGGAGATAACATAATGCCCCCCTAAATGTTTCTATCTGATTATGAATTAATGTGCAGATGAAGTTAGGTGATAATGAGAAAAATCTATAACAGAGAGTCTATGAGAGCCTCTACGACTCGTAGTGGGCTCTATGACTCGTAAAGTGGCTCTCGTGCAGAATTCCAATGTTTTAGACACGAAGACCCTCCCAGAAACGAGGTCAGTTACGACTTGTAGTGAGGACTACGACTCATCGTGGATGGTTTTGTAGTAGGATCCAGTGTTGTATATTTCAAGATCCATGCAGCTACAAGAATGTTGTTACAACTCATAGTGAGGACTAACACTCGTAAGAGAGGGTCTCGTAGAGGTTTCTAGTGATTCAGGATTTTGAGACTTCCAGGCTATGAGGGGCAACTATGACCCACAATGAGGACTACGAGTCGTAGTTGAGGTCTGGTAGACCCTGTCGACAGTTTTTCAGAGGGATAATTTTTTCAATTCCCATGCAATTTCCTTCAACCCACAATCGTTTTGGACTCAATTTAAGTCCTAAAAAACGAACTTTATGCATACTTTCCCCTATTATTCATTTAGGGTTTTTCTTGAGAAGGAGGAAGAGAGCAAGAGAAGAGAAAGAGGAGCAAGGTTCTTGGTTCTACCATCAAGTTTGATTGTTCTTCTAATTCCTAGGTATGTAAGGCTTACCAAAGTGTGATAACTTGTTCTTCACACGTCCCTTCAAGTCATTGAGTCAAGATTTGGTAAAAGAGTTAAGATTTGAGGAATTATATTATCTAAGTATTTAGATTATATACTTATTATGTATTCTTTTGATGTTTTATGAAGTCTTATTGTATCATATACTCTCAATATGGTATCGAGCTGTAGTTTTAGACTTGATAGCACTAATTTTAAATTTTCATGATTTATGAGAAATCTATGCATATGTTGGGTTGAAGTTGAGTTTGAAGATTTGAGTAGAGCATTGGAGTTGAGTATCTTGAGTTGAGCAAATTGAGTATGAAGAGCATGTTGCATTGAGTCATATATACCACCACATATGAACATCTTGCATGCATTACATGATTAGTCAATTTAAGTGAGTCTAAATGACCGTTATTTGACTTTAGTCGAGTTTGATGGATTGCATTGAATGAGTTGTTGAGTTCGACTTGAGTTGAATATTTGCATTGATGAGATTAGATAATGTGTACTTGAGATGAGATAACCCAATTAAGGTTAAGATTTGAGTGGATTGATTGAGCATTGAGGATTGAGTTGACTGATGATGTTGAGCATATTTTAGTCTTGGGAAGAGTGTTGAGTACCGAGTTGGGTGATTAAGGAGCACACCAAAACTACATTGCTAGCATAAGATAGTCATTTCAGCATAATACTGGCGACTCTTGTCCCGCAAGTGGACACCCCCTTACGAATCCATAAGGGAGAGTTGATGCGTCATATTCTATGGCATGTTAAGGACCGGCGAGGCAACAATGCCATATTTATTGTCCATCATCTAATTATAGGTGGTGGGAGGTATGTCAGTTAAGAGAAACTCCCAAGAAACCTTGATTGAGCATAATATTTCAAAATGATTCTATTTATCATATACATATTTTTAAAGCATGATTTACTTTAGATGTGCATACATTGAGTTGAGCATGAGTTGTTGAGTTAAAATGAATAAGATGAGCCTTATTTTCTTGAGCCATTTTACATACCAGTATATTCCATGTATTGATGTCCATTTTGGGCCTGCATCATTTTATGATGCAGATACAGCAGATAGAGGGCTTCAGCACACGCATCGTTGAGGTCCGGATCAGTACATCCCTCGAGTATGGTGAGCCCTACTAGTATCCCGGAGGATCCCTTTTATCTTTCATTATTTTGAGTACTTTTCTTTCTTTGATAAAAATGCCCATGGCCTGTCATGGCACATTTCTAGACTGATAAGTAATGGCTTCGTACACATTTGAGTGGAGGTTTTGGTTAAGTTTCTGTATCTAAACTTTTTCCATTGACACTATGACACAGTAGGGTTATTTCTATATGTATATGTGCTCATCTTTGATGCTTATTCATTGAGTTATTCTTCCGGCTATGGCTGTTGAGTTTGATGTGACGATGAGGCCATGTGGTTCTCTCGAGGGCTAGCAATGGTCTCCGAGTGCCGGCCAAGCCAAGGGTACCCTCCCAGGGCATGACACCCACATTGAGTTTTTCTCTTGGGATTTGCCAAAAATAATAATCTTGATACAAGCAACCGGTGGATGGGTTGATTTTGGACAATTTTTTCTCTTTCTTCATTTAAAGATACTAAATTGCAATATTGGACATTCTTTTCATGCACAATGAATATTAACCAATGAGCCACAAAAGGTAGTATGTACAATAAAAAAAAAGTTACCAAAATAACATGGGAATATGCTCTCTTTTGCATATATTGCTCATTTATTGCTCAAAAACTCTTCATTTAAAAATCCTCTCTTTTTTCACATCTCAAAAACTAAGACATATATTGATTTAGCATAGGGTTCATAGTTTTTCTATGGATTGTGTCTCAATTTTGGTTCAACATGAGGGGAAATGGGATGCTATAGGTTAGTTCTCCTTGTTGATTATATTTTTTTTCTATTAAAGAAACAGAAAAACAATTTGTCGTTGAGTTGGTATAGTTTTGCTTTTTGCCCATATTGAATGTGTACATTTATTATGTATGATTTTTGGGGGGTAATGTCTGTTATTTTGGTTGTCATTTATTTGAAAAAGTTTGTATCATAAATGTGAAGATGACAAGATTCAGAAAAGGTTTAATCCAAGTACATAAAAAAAGAAAAAATAGTTATGGTGAGTTACTACAAATTTTATGGAAGCAAAACTTGAACTGAAAATTGTTATGTTTGTAGTTATTTGGTTTTGGACGGAAGAATGATTTCAGTTGGTATATTCTTATGTGATAAATTTTTCTCTTTTATTTATAATATTTGTTTTGTTACTGGACTTTAGTCAATAAGTTGGTATAGTTCTTTGTTTAATTTTTGATTTTATATGTATGTACATATATACACAGGTCGCTATATCGATTAACAAAATTGAAGGAATTATATTTGATAGAGCAAGTGGATTTGAAGATTTGGTTGATACTAACACTACATAAATAGGGGTAGATAGGACCATCGTTGATGTAGTGCTACAGTATAAGGTAACCAATGAATCACCACCAATGCGCATCCATAATGATATGGGTGTCCATGTGTATTTGAACCAAAAATAAGCAATATGAATTTTTTTCTCCAAGTATCTATTATGTATAACATGGGTGGATAAATGTATGGAAGCAGTATTGCACCTAAGGGTTGCTGCTCCATCGACCCATTCATATACATTTGAAAATGTGATGTGCCTTCCTTGTGTTGAAACAGTGGTGGAAGAAGACAATGAGACTGTCGACATCATAAACAACACTCAAAATGATAGTGTCCTAGTGAATCAAATCTACAAAAGTAAGAACATTCTTGTAGAGGTGATGAGATGCTATGCATTGTTGAAGGAATTTGAATACACCGTAATAAGGTCAAGTCCTACGAGGTATGTATTTTTTGTTTGGTTAGCCAATAGTTTTATTATTTTTTTAAAAGCAGTGAACGGTAATATGGTTAAATTTAGATAAAAAGTTTGAGTTGTAGCATGGCTAGTGGTAACCAAGTTTATCTCATTATTTGTGAAACTTATTTATTCTTATGTCTGGAATATGCTTTATATTTAGTTGGTGACTTGGTTAAATTATTGACAGTTTGGATAATATTTTTTGATCGAGTGTTGTATATGTAGTTGTCAGGGATTTATTGACTGAGAATGGAATAATATAGCAGTGAGATTTTAGAAAAGTCAGAAGTTATGTAACAACTTGGGTAGTGAAATGGTGTAAAGGTGGTTAATAGTAATAAAACCATTGTTACTAGACTTTTGTATTTTTTTCAGTTACAGTTTGAAGTACACCAACAATATCTGCACTTGGATGTTTAAGTCTTCATGTTTGAGAAATTCTAAATTGTTCAAAATTCGTAAATTTTGCAATACACACACCTGCCCGATGAGAAATAGACTGATGTCGAAGCATCAATGTAAAAGTAGTGTGTTTGGTACAATGTTATTAGATAAATGCACTGATCCCAAAATCAATTATACACCAAGTGAAATTAGAAAGGACATGAAGAGGGAACATGGGATCATATTGAGTTAAATGCAAGCCTGGAGAGGAATGCAAAAGACCTTTAGTGTACTTCAAAGGGACCCTGCTATGTCTTACGAGAAAATACCAATATATTTATATATATATTGGGAAAAACATACCCAGGCACTATAGTGGATTTAATAAAGACAGAAGATGGTTGTTTTTTGTATACATTCATTGTGTTGGATGCATGCTTTAGAGGTTGGGAATATTATCAACAAATAGAAGTCATTGATGTATGTAAGGACCCGGATTTTTGTATAGCTTCAGTAACGCTTGAGATTTGGTTTCAAAAAGTTTTGGGCCAAAGTGACACCTTATGGAACCTCCAATCGTGATCTAACTTCACCTTCAAGCCTTAAATTCAAGCTTATCTATATTGTTTAAGGCCAACATGGGTCTACTACATCAAGTCAAGTTCAAACGAATTTCATTGGCTAAGTTTTTCACAAGTACCGATAGAAGGGTCAAATTTAAATGGACATATCTTTTAGCACACATCAAAAAGAAAGATCTTTGAGTTAGCTTCACAATACACTTGTTTTCACCTTATTCTAAGGTCGGATGAAGGAGTTATGACCATTTTTGTGAGACCCTCCTATGCAGTGATGTCACACGGATAGTTTAACGGGTAGTGTGACCTTGGATGAACCTTTTGGATATCTTGGGGTTGGAAAAGGCTATTTTTGGCCTAAAAAATGTGACACGGCCTGAGCCATAGGCTGTGTAGTTTGCCACTGATCGTGTGGCTAGCCATTGGCAATGTGCAAGGGAGGGTAGGTTGGCATGAGGGGAGATTTTGGCTATGTGTGGTGCACAGGGACCTTTGACAGGCCATGGAAGGGCAAATGGCTCATGGAACTGAGGTGTGGAGTGGCCTGACCATATTTTCTTGTCTAAGTGTGGTGCAACAGACCACTAGACAGACCGTGAAGCACCACACGGCCCGTGAAGTGGCCCGTCAAAGTGACGTCAACGCTAACTTTCTCTTAAATGTTCCAATTGTAATTTTGAGCCTAAGTCTTGTCTCAGGGTACTCCACATGACCCGTGGAGTGCTTGACGACCAGTCAAGCCTCTAATGAGGCAGTATTTTGCCAATTTTTTCATCCGTTCACTAACAGCATTTTCGTAAATTTCAATTACTCTAGTGACCTTTTTAGACTTCCAATGCTATCTTAACCTCTCCAAAAGACCTAAACCGTATTCCAAAAAATCAAACTCGTTACTCTCATCTCAAAAAATCTCTCAAATTCTCTCAAGAGCCTCCACCAAGCCCCCAATACAAATCCAAGGAAACTCAAGAACAAGTTTAGGATTCCATGACCCTCTTCCAAGCCTCTATTCTTTCCCAAATCAATTCCAAGGAACTCAAGATCTAAGGTATGTGGGTTGATCCATGATTCCTTCCAATCAAGGAGACCCAAAATTATTTTCAAGAAAACCTACATGAATTTTGCTTACATTAATTTGGGGTTTTGCATATTATAATTCCTAAAATTTGTCTATTGATGTATGTGTAGTGTTTATTTGATGATCTTAATGTGATTTAAACCATTATATGAAGATTTACTTTAGGTTCATGAAGTTACAAGTAGGCATGTCCCTTCTTAAAAGCTTCTTTAGGCATGGGTGAACTTATGTTGGATTTAAATATGGATGTAATGGTGCATTTACTTTAATTTCAAAATATATTTTTGTTTTGGATCTAATCCTAATTACCCATGCCTTCTTCATATCATTCATAACATATGCATTCATGTTCATGAGAATGGAAATTATGTTATGGGTTAAGCTCAATTATGTTCTACAATATGATTTCTATAAAATATTGGATATGACAAGAATGTGATCATATATATGTCTATTGAATAAGGCTCTTTGAGGATTTTAGGCACTTGCACCATTTTGTATACGAATGGGCTATTCCTATGCATGAGTATATTGACTATGAAGCTATGACTTTAGCATTTGAGTCTAAGTATAAATTTCTATGAATAGTATTTGGCTTTAAAGATTAAGGATGCATTGAAATGATCTTGGAAATGAATATTGTCCTTAAGAGCATGTATTTACATATATTTGTATATGTATTCTTGTGGGATAACGACTTAGCACCGATGGATGGAGGGTTTGCTCTTTTTCCTTGAACTATGTGCCTAGCATAGGTTTCCTTTTTGAAGTGGGAGTTTCCCCATAAGGAAAGATGCCTACGAAATGGGAGTTGTCCTGTAAGGAGAAAAAATACTTTGATTTGATTTGTGATTTGTGAAAATCCTATCGAAAGTGGGAGTTGTCCCATAAAGAAGGTTTCTTCATGCGAAATGGGAGTTGTCCCGTAAGGTGAAGTATGGTATACCCTTGGCAAGTAGACCACCTCTTTACCGATGAGGGGATTTCATCGAGATTCCAAGTAATAGCTCACTTGGTCTTACTCATGTCAGTTAAGTTCACATCCTCATTATATATGAGCATCATTTGCATTTCATGCATCATGACATCATAGCATCTAGTTACATTACTTTCCTTGATATTAATTCTTTCTATATTATGTGCCCTTATCATCTAACCTTGATATGAAGATTTGGTAACTTACATGAATTGCACCCCGCATACTTAGTACATTCAAACGTACTAACGTATTCTTTTGCCCACATGATCTCATCACGTAGGGACCGAAGATTACTTTTATCCACTATTCGATGGCTAGATCAGATTTTGAGACAATGGTTATGGTGACTCCTATCTTCTAAGGACAAGCCACCATTCCTCTACCTTAAATTGCTTTTGTTTAGGTTTATCATACTTTGAAGGTGAGCCCGAAACACCGTCCTATCTTGTGACTAGAGGCATTGTTAGACATCTTGTAGACTCTCGTTGGATCTATGTATTATGTGTTGTATTTGAACCTTGTGATCATGGTTATCTTTTGGTGGCTATCATGGATTGATTATAGGAATTTCATATGTATGTGTATGTTTGATGTGGAGATGTGGAACATCTTAAGTCCCGAATTGCCCCCATAGCGTGAGTCCTACTTTCTGGTCCCTTAGAACTATGTGTTTAATTTTGAATATGCTTCCGAATTGATGATGTGAAATTTGGTACTTTGAGGATTATTTGGGGACTCTTGGGTTCCCACTCACCGTGTCACTCCTAGACCCTGGGTCGAGGTCATGACAAAGATGGTATCAGAGCATTAGGTTTATAAATGGTCCTTGGAGTCCAATATGCCATGTCAAATAAAGTCTCATTCATGGGTGCAAAGAGTGCCACATCTATAGGTAAGAGGCTACAAGGCGTTTTAGGAAATGTTTTACTTTTTCATGATTCTTATCGTGCCATGGAACGTGTCTTTAGATTTCCATCCTCCATCCCTCCATACCCGATAGGGAAAGTTACTTTGGGCTCATAATGCAATCCAGGCAAGGAAGATGTTGTGTCTAATCCTATAGATGAGCTCAAAAGAGGGTTGGTGAAGGATGTGCATTGTTTGACAAGCTTGCTCCTCCGAGTTTTTGAAGTTTTCTTGAGTTGGCTGGTTAATATAGAAGGTTTGTTGGAGGTTTCTCTTCTATTGTATCTCCATTGACCAAGTTAGATCAAAAGCAGGCCAAGTGTGTATGGTTGGGTGAGTGAGAGGAGGGTTTTCAGACTTCGAAAGAAAGGCTTACATCAGCTCCTGTTTTGACCTTACTAGGAGGCTTGGATGGGTTAGTAGTGTATTGTGATGTTGCTCGATTTGGATTGAGTTGTGTACTTATGCAACATGGTAAAGTGATAGCTTATGCATCGAGGCAATCGAAGGCACATGAGCGTAAGTATATGACTTATGATCTTGAGTTCGTAGTGATGGTGTTTTCCTTGAAAATTTTGAGACACTACTTGTATGGGGTGCATGTTGACTTTTTCACCAATCACAAGAGTTGTAATATGTGTTTACTCAGAAGGGTCTTAACTTGAGGCAAAGGAGAAAGTTGGTGGTGTATTGTGATGCTGCTCTGTTTGGGCTGGGTTGTGTACTTATACAACATGATAAAATGATAGCTTATGCATCGAGGCAATTGAAGGCGCATGAGAGTAAGTACATGACTCATGATCTTGAGCTAGTGGTGATGGTTTTTACCTTGAAAATTTTGAGACACTACTTGTATGGGGTGCATGTTGACATTTTCACCAATCATAAGAGTTTGTAATATGTGTTTACTCAGAGGAGTCTTAACTTGAGGCAAAGGAGAAATTTGGAACTCCTAAAGGGCTATGACATGGGAGTATGAAATCATCCCGACAAGGTGAACACTATAGTTGACACTCTTAGTGGGCTATCTATGGGAAGTGTGGCTTATGCTATCGAAGAGAAGAGAGAGTTGGTATAGTATGTTTACCGTTGGGCTAGATTGGGTGTTAGGTTGGCCAACTCCAATGATGGTGGT
Organism: Solanum medicagineum; assembly: GCA_026153255.1. NCBI lineage: Eukaryota > Viridiplantae > Streptophyta > Magnoliopsida > Solanales > Solanaceae > Solanum > Solanum medicagineum. The sequence continues at coordinate 16,363 of JAPFFP010007340.1, forward strand.
ATCGATGTCTGAATGGGGTCAAATCTTTGTGGATGTGGATTTTAAAAGAAGGTAAGACTTAGACCCACCGTTGGTTGAGTTGAAGAATTTGGTTGCAGAAAAGAAGATAGGCATTTTCTCCCAAGGGAAAGATGGTGAAATTCGATACCAAGATCGATTGTATGTTTCGACGTTAATGGTCTTAAGGATATGATCATGAGTAAATCCCATAACTTTCATTATTCTATTCACCCGAAATCTACTAAGAAGTACTAAGGTTTGAGAGGAGTGTACTGGTCTCATGGTATGAGGAAGGATGTAGTCAAGTTTGCATCCAAATGCTCTAATTGTTACAAATGAAGGTAGAACACCAAAGACCCGGTGGTTTGACTCAAGATATTGAAATTTCTACTTGGAAGTGAGAAGAGGCAAACATGGATTTTGTGGTTGGTTTGGCTTGGACCCGAAGCAATTTGATTCATTTTGGGTATTATTGACCGGAGGACTAAGTCAGCTCATTTCGTATCTGTTGAGACTACTTTCAATGTTGAGTACAATTCAAACTTTGAAGGACATGATGAGGTCTTGCATGTTGGAATTCAAGGTTAATTATGATGATCATCTACTGCTAATTGAGTTTGCTTACAACAAAACTTTCATGGTAGTATTGGTGTGGCACTGTTTGGGGCTTTGTGTGCTAGTAGGCATAGGTCTTTGGTTAGATGGTTCGAGTTAGATGAAATGGCTTCTATTGGCCGGGAATTAGTGTTGGAGCCTACAGAAAGAGTGGAATTAGTTAGGGAAAAATTGTAGAGGGTTCAAAGTCATACCAAGGTGTTGTTTGGATATGGGAAAAAGGGAGCATCGGTCTTGTATTGGTGACTAGGTATATGTGAAGGCCTCACCTAGGAAGGGTTGGATGCATTTTGGAAAGGGGGCAAGTTAAGTTCTCGGTATGTAGGTTCATATGAGCTCTTTTGAGCGGATTGGGAATGTGACTCATAGGTTGGAATTGCCTCTCGATTTGAGCTCTACTCACCAGTTCTTCATGTATCTATGTTGAGAAAATCAGTGGGTGATCATAGTACTATTGTGCCTTTGGAAGAGGTGGAGTTGGAGGAGAACTTATCTTATGAGAAAAGTTCAGTGGAAATTTTGGAGAGGCAAGTGAA
>JAPFFP010007351.1:0-17512 GCA_026153255.1 Solanum medicagineum
ACAAACCCCCCCCCCCCAACAAGGGTGATGGGTACAAAGCCCCTAGAAAATTGATAGGTACAAACCCCCTAACAAGATTATCCGGGCCTACCAATCCCTAAATTAGGCGATCAAGGTACAAACCCCTCAATAGGTTATCCAGGCCTACAACCCCCGAGCTAGACTTGGTCATCCCCTACACCATAGAGATAGTATCATATACATATACACTCCTTTCATCATCATATACATACATTTCTTCTCATCATAATTCCATCATCATATAGTCATTCAACTTATAAGACATGCATAGGACCCTTAATTCCTCTAAATACCATAATCGGATATTTTATCAAATACTTGGTGGGTGTGTAATGCTAGTATAAAATCATGCAATTCAAGAGTGAAATCATGAAAGAAAACTTGAAGTAAAATAACCCACCAATACTCGGTAATACCATGTTGCAAACTACATGGAAACACCTCATCAAATCCCAATAGAGATCACGATTCTAAAGCTTAAAACATGCATAATCATAATAGGTAAATTATCACATGGTATAGACATAAAAATGTGAAATCATGCATTTTCAACCAAACTTTCATAAAATCCCGATATAGTAAATAATCATAATCTCTGATGAGTAATACCCATAAGAAACACAACTTGAAAACATGTAATTTTTATAGAAATAGAAGATTGGGCTTCATAGGTGAAAGGTACCCGTGAATGAAACCCACTTACCTTAGACCTTGAATTTCTTGAAATTGAGATATGAAAGACTTGAAGTTTGAAAATGGGTCTTGGAATCCAAAGCTTTCTCCTGAGTTTCCTTGAATTTGTATTGGGGTTCTGATGGAGGCTCTTGAGAGAATTTGAGAGTGTATTCCAGTTGGGAGGAATGAATTTGATCTTTAGGAATAGGGCTAGGTCTTTAGAAGGTTTAAGATAGTATATAATTCCCAAAATACCAATAGAAATGGCTAAATTTACCAAATGCCATTAATGAGGCGGAATTTGGCAAAAACCCCATATATACCCCTGCACGTACAAGTTCTATGAAAACGGGCATAACTTCTTCATCCGAACTCTAAATAAGGTGAAACCAAGTGCATTGGAAAGCTGATTCAAAGAGCTTTGATTTTGTAGGTCGTGTTCCACCAGTTTTATGTGTGCTAAACAGGTGTTCCCCTTGAAAGTTGACCTTCCTATCGGTACTTGTGAAACTTGGCCAACGGAAATTCCTTTGAACTTGGCTTGATGTAGGAGACTCACAATGGTCTTAAACAACATAAATAACCTTGACTTAGATTTGAATGAGAGCTTGAATCTTGAATGCATTTCTTGAGATCCGGAAGTGAGTTTGGGGCACTTGAATTGGGTGAAATATTTGTCTAAGTGTTTGAATGAGTATTGGGAATGTCTTGGTAATATGAGGGTGAAATATGGCCAAGTATAGGCATTTTCACGAATGGGAACACTTATGACCAAGACCCAAAAGTCTTGGACCGAATAAGAAAATCAGCACATAAAATGAACTGAGGCGCATCCTTGGTGCATCACGCCTTGGGCATGAAAACCTCATTGGAAAGTGAATTTTGAGAAATGAAATTGTCATTCGCTTGTTCTAAAATTGGGGTTAGACTCATTTCCCACTCCATTTGACACCTGAAGAAGAATATAAAGTTGGATTTTCGATATCACGCATTGATTTTAAGATATGTGTAAATTACGGTTCCAGGCACTTCCAAGGAACATTTTTGGGCACTTTTTGGGGTTGTTACAATAGGATGAAATCAAAGTTAATCCATGAAGAAATCCTCAATTAAGGCATACTAGGAATTATCTATGCATAGATTCAACATTTAACGGGACATGCATATCCAAACCTTCTTAATATCAATGCAATTCAACATAAATAGGTCCTAAATCACTTTTAAAATATCACTTAAATAAGCTCATATCTCAATTTAATAAAATCAACACTAATTTAAAAGATCCCTATTCAAAGTAAGCTTAAAATTCATGAATTAAGAAATAAGAAGTTTGGGGTCTTCACATTGAAAGGAATCATGAATCAATCCTACATATATTAGATAACCTAGAAGAAACAAGAAGAAAATGATTTGAGAAGACAGCCCTTCTTGAATTTCCAAGTTGAATCTTCAATGGCACACTTGAGAGTAGTTCTTAGAAGACTGACTTTGAGTATTCCAAGTATAATGAATGAATTTGAATAAGAAAAGGAGTATAGATCTTTTTAGGGGTTTAGGATATGTTATAAAGTCACAAACAACCATTACAAATCACTAAAATTATGAGAAAGCCATTAACAAAACGAGCACTAAAAGGTGCCCAGGTGGCCATGAAAGAGCATCGTGGTTCGTGCAACACACCACGGACTGTACAAGGGTCTGTGGTAAGGGTCTTCAGTCACTTAGTCAAATTTCAGACAAAGGTCCACTAGAGGTTCACGATCCATTCAAAGATGCACTGATCGTACAATGGTCCATACAAATTACCCAAGTTCTGAGATGGTAATTTTATACTTAGAACCACATTTTACGATTAGGGCTTCACGAAACACCACACCGCTCCTCGTGGTGGGTACCACAAGACCCCACCACGGCATGTGGTGGGTTGCACGGCCTGTACAAGGGCCCTTGATGACTACCTTAGCCAATTTCTTGGCTTGAAGGATGGGGCTCCTACCAAGGGCCCCTTCAATGGCCAGTGGTGAGGACCACGACTCGTGGGAGGTGCCATGGAGGGCCTCCAAGCCTAAAATCCTTTCTTAAGCCACACAATGTCATACACAAGCATCTCCCATGGGTCACACACCTCTGTAAACTTGGTTTTAAGCATAAAAAATTCTCATTATATCCGGGTCCTTACATCATCATTTGGCATTACAAGCCTAATTGATAATATCAACTCACATGTATTAATAAATTACAATTAGATATGGATTCACGAATCCATTCATACATGTCATCACTTCTATATCACCAATACCCTATCATATCCTCTAGAATAATTAACTAATTCACAAGTTTATATTGAATAGAAATGCTAGCTTCAATTAACCTCAACAAAAGTTAGAATCTACTTACCTATAATTAGCCAATCAATCACTGAAATGACAATGCCTTCCCCTTTTGAATCAAATCTGAAACAGTATAATCTACTCGAAAATGAATTCACAATCTCAATATGGGACTAACAATACCAAAATCCAGAAAGTCCAGAAAAGGGGCAAAAATCATCCAAAAACTTATTACCAGAATTCAACTCAATGTCTGAAATTTTTTTAGATTAAAGTATTCCGCTTATGATTAGGAAACCACCAGTGAAAACCAATTCAAAAACTAAATTCAAATGAGTTCACAATCATCAATTTCGTGAAAATTCCAAAGTTCATGTAAATCTCCAATTTCCTCAATTGAATATTCCAATTTGAAGTTAAAATCAAGAGATAATTAATGGATAATAATAAGGGAAGTGAAAAATACATTTTTCAATGAAAATCCTTTGAACAATTGACCAAAAGTCATCCAAGCCGAATTCTTAAAGTTTGAAAATAGGAAAATATTGATACACATCGGTCTAAAAAACCCTTTCTCTATAGCGATACCCGCACCTGACAGCAAGCGTCGCTTATAGTGAAGCCTGGATCACTATAGTGAAGCATTATTCACTATAATGGCCATGCCTTCGTTATAGGGAGGCCTGCCTCAGATCACAACAAAAACTATTCCAAACAATTTCAAGACTCAAAATAAATCCTCGAGATTCATTCATAACCCCATATATACAAACCATATATGCAACCTTACTAAATTCAATGTTCCGGACTCAATGGAATCGTCAGAAATCAAATCTGAGGCCTCCTTGACACAGAACCTGATTAATCACCTTAAATCAAACTTAGGTCGCTTGAAACATCAAGACAACACTAGGAAAAAGTAAGCAAAGCATTTTTAGCCCTAAAATCACTTACTGAGACCATTGGAACAATTAGAAAATCAATCCGACCACCTAAACTTAAAATATTGACCAAAGTCAATCCAAATTGAAACTTTAACTCAATTTTCAACTCTGGAGCTAAAATCCATGTAACAACATTGAATCTGATGTTGACAACTCTCCTAGACCTACTTTTTATATTTTAAAATGGATTGAATTGATGAAATTCTATTTTGAGACTCGAATCTTTGAATGACTCAAACTTCCAAAATTAGGTAATTTAAACCATAAAAAATCCAATCCTTCGCAAAAATCTCAACTTTCACAAAATTTTAGAAAACAATTTTCAAAGTCAAGCAAACATGAATCATAGCCTCTAATGAATGGGGTAAAATGATAATGTTGTCGAAAAAGTAAAAAATGTTTGTTAAGGTCATTATATCGATCCTCTTCACCAAGGTACATAGGCATTTAAAATTATATTCTATGTTTAGTTACATGAGCATCAGAAAACCACATGTTCCCTCTTGATCAATCATATAGAAGTTAAGGCTATGAGTACTCTTTCATCAAAGTTACCAAATGGTGGTGACTTAATAGGGAAAACCCTTATGAAATATGAGCTTCTCTAATAGAAGTTGAAGTCTTCAAATTCTTCACGGCTACAAGTTGGGGTCTCAAATTAGTCAAGAAGGCAAATTTAAATCTTCAAATTCTTTAAGTCTGCAAATTAGCGTCTCAGATCAGTCAAGTATACAAATAAATATTCAAATTTGCAAAATGGACTCTCAAATCAACCAAATATGCAAATTAATATTCAAATCTGTAAAATGGGCTCTCAAATCAACTAACTATGCAAGTTCAAGTCTTCAAATTCTTCATGGTTACAAGATGGTTTCTCAAATAGACTAAGTTTACATGTTTAACTCTAAATTTGTTAAATCTGCAAGTTAAAGTTTTAAATCAACCAAGTTTGCAAGCCAAAGTCTTTATGCAAGTTGGGGTCTCGAATCAACCAAGTTGCCAAGCTAAATTCTTCATATCTATAAGTTGGGATCTTAAACCAAAAAGTATGAAAGTTGAAATCTCAAAATTCTTCAAGTTCACATGTGTGGTCTCAAATCAATCAAGTATACAAGTTGAATTCTTCAAAATCTCAAGTCTATGGGTTAAAGTCTGAAATCGACCAAGTCCACAAGTTGAAGTCTTTAAGTCTTTTAAGTATGCAGATTAAGTCTCTCATTCTCCAAATATATAAATTAAAGTCTTCAAAAATTCTTCAAGTCTGCAAGTTTGATGTATTAAATTGACTAGGCCCACAAGTTGGACTTTTCAAATCCTCCAACTCTTCAAGTTGAAATTTGAAATCCACTATGGTTGCAAAGTTGAGTTCTTTAAATCCACCAAGCGGGTGAAAATCAAGAGAATCTTCAAACTTTGCAAGTTGAAGTCTTCAAATTGAAGTTTTAGATTTGTCATGCTTGTAAATTGTCGAGTCTACAAGTTAAAGTCTTCAAGCATTGACTTTTCTTAGGATGAGAATGTGTATCCACTCATTTGTGTCATTAGAATACCATAAAGTTACCTTTCTTTGAGTGAAAATGTGTATTCAATCCTTTGTGCCTTCAGAATACTGTAAGATTACCTTTCTTAATATGAAAATGTACATTTATTCTTTTGCATTCAGAATACCACAAAATTACCTTTCTTAGAGTAGGAATGTGTATCCATTCCTTTGGGCCTTCAAAATAATACCATAAAATTACCTTTCTTAGGGAGGGGATGCATATCCATCCCTTTGAGCCATAATAATATCATAAATTTTCTTTCTTAGGGAGAAAATACGTATGCATTCCTTTTTGCCATAAGAATACCTTCAGATTACCTTTCTTAGGGCGTAAATATATATCCATTCCTTTTCTCCATAAGAATATCTTCAAATAATTTTTCTTAGTGAGAGGATAAGTATTCATCTCCTTACATTGTAAGTTTACCTTCTTCACAGTTCATACTTTGAAGCCTAACTACAAAAGAGGGGGGCGGGGGTACAAGTAGAGGAGAGATTGCTACCTATCAAAATGTGTATTGAGGAAACACAAATATAAAATTTTCTTTAGGACAGAATCTAGGTCAACTTAAAAAATTATCTAGAATGATTCTGGAGTGTAAAATTCTAAATTTTGGATGTGCTATATGTGAATATGTTTATTCTCTCAGAATCAAGCAGATCACAATTTTGATACTCCTACAGCAGGAGATGTTTTCAATGTGTTATCGTGCAAATTTAAAACTGTTGGCTCATCAAAATCTGAGCTAACTTCATGATAATATCTTAAACAATTTTCATGGTGTTAAATTTTAAATTTGAGATATGTTTTAAATCTTTGTGTCTAGTTTCATAAAATCAAGTAGCTTATGATTTTGTCATTCCTACGTCAAGATATAAAATGTTTAGTAAAGCCTCACAAGTCTGAAATTTTCAGCATGACAGAATTTGGAGCTGACTTCAAAAAATTTATCTAGGAAAATTATGAAGGTATTAAATTATGAATTTTTGATATGTCATAGATCTACTAGTATAATTTTAAAATATCAAATTTTTCATTATTTTGATATTTCTGCAATAAGATATGAATTTTTGATGATAGACATGCCAAGCTATAGAAAAGGCGATAAAAATCAAGAGAGAAAAAGAAAAAGTATTGTGGTGCTTATGCGTCAAGCCACATTGATGCAAAACAATGAAGATTAGACTTTTATTTATAGAGGTTTATTGGCATCTACCGTAATTAGTCTCTAACCTAAATTAAGCTTCTACAAAATTGACTCCTAATTGAATTTCAAATGTTCAGGCGACGGAATATTGCCTACGCCATGTAGAAATTAGATTATTGTACATGTTATTTAAGGCTAAATCCCTCTTATCCTATTATGGGTGGAGGAGTTTTAATTGCAAAGCTACAACCGTGTGTTCTTTGTTGATCCCATAGAATTACTGCCACAAAATTTTGGCCAATAGATCTCACAATTTTGATATTTTTTTCAACGTGGATTTAAAAAAGGGGCGATCAATTGAACTTTTACATTTATCACAAACAGGTTTCATTTGGTGCATCATGGATTTCTTTGTGGTAATTTTTTATATATGAAAAGTAATTTGATTAATATGTCAAGTCTAGTCTTCACAAGGTTAAATATTTCAACTAGACTTAAAGTCGGAGGACATTTTAATCATCTAAAATTTATTAAATGTAAACTTATAAATAATTTAGAGTATATTAAATTTAATATATATTTGTCCAAATAAATATTGCGGATTAATTTAATTGAATTAATTATTAAGCCCAATAAATGTGAATTTAGTTAAAAATCCAAAATCATCAAATTGGACTACTTCATTGAGTTGGGCTACAATATACGATCCCACTTTACTAAGCTCAATGTCGTCTCATCCTAGAGGCCCATTTTGTTGTCACGTGTCGAATAACATGGCATGCCAAGTCAAATGATGAAGCCAATAGGATGATGTCATGTATCAATATCACATGACATTCTCATCCTAATCAAAAGTCAATAAAAATATGTTATGTATTGTGATGACCCTCCAGATCATTTATCCAGTCTTTATTCTTTTCAGTATTTAGAGGGTTTTTCTGTAGCAACCCCACATCATTTAGGACCTATAGGATTAACGATTAGGTCGCTTGGTTATTCATTTATTTTTTATGCTAATTTCTATATTTTGAAGCTCTTGGAGTTGAACAATTGACTTTGATCAAAAATCAAGGAAGATGCCCTCAGGATGTAATTCTAACTATTCCATTGGCTCTAGAATGGTCATTTTAGGTTGAGAGCATCGTTAGCTTGATTTTTGAAACAATCATTGCAAGTGTATGTCGATAAGCATTTTAGCCTTTAAACTTTTGATTTAAGTTTAACTTTAATCAACATTCTTGGAAATCACGCTCGGATGAGAACTCAAGTAGTGCAGCTAACACTGGAACATTAAATTTGGTCTAGAATGATCTTTCATGCATGCCCTAAGGCTTTCGGTCTCATTCTAAGCCCATTGGTGTAATTTGGTTTAAAAGGGTGCTAGGACGTGGAATTCATTTTTTATTGAAATGACCTCCATAAGGAACCTTGACTGCAAGATTGAGTCTGGTATATTATTTTCAATTAGATTTCATAGATCATTTGATGTCGCAGGACTCCAAATGAGTTTGGAGCATCAAAATCAACTTTTGGCATGTGATGTTACCGATGCAGCAAATTTTTTTCCTCTGTGTTTGGAAGCATGAAAGCTCCATGTCACAGAGAGTAAACTGGTTTTTTCTTCGTGTTCACAGGCTTGGAAGATTCAAATTAATAGAGGATTAATCCTAGCAACTTAAAGACCCACTCTTCAGCTTTTCCTCTCAATTTTAGAATGCGATAACTAGAGTTAGGAGACTCCATTTTGGGTTATTCGAAGTGTAGAGTGCTTGGAAAATTCATGGATGCATATTGGATGTCAGAGATTTTTTAGGGATCTTCTTTTGAGATATTTTCTGAGTTTTAACTATTGCTTCCTCTTGATTTTCCCTCTTTAATGGTGGTTTTAATTTCTTAAGATATAGACCTCTATTTGTGGTGATTCAAAGTGTGTTGCGTCTGTGTTGATCATGGGTATGTTGTGGATTCGTTTGAATCATCACATACTATGAATCATCCCAAGGGAGCTATCCAAGCTCATTATTAAGCTTTTTAATGGTGAATTTGTTGCATGATCTAATTTCTTCTGTGCTAAGCCTCATATTGTGACCCATTTTAGGATACAAGTTTAATATTTAATTTATAACCTTTTCAAAAAGTTCATTTTAGAATTCTCATTACAGATCCCACAACTTTGTTTTGACCCAATTTTGGATTTATCTTTAGAAAATACAATTTGGTGTCAAAACATTTGTATTGACATGGAAATAAATATTTTAAAAGAGAGGTGGCGTTTAAAGGTGATTTGAGCATAGATAGCTCTCATGAATTGAATTTGGAACATGCATGATCTGCTAGAGATAGTCAACAGTCTCTATTCTTGACTAGGCTCTCATGGATAATGGTTTTAAATTTCATGATAACTTGACTGTATTTGCCTTGTATTCTATTTCTTTCCATTATATCTTAATTTTATGATATTAGGTCGCGCCTTACACTAGTATAGTCCTTTAAAATCTTAGTTTAGGCTTGGAGTTGTGGTGTGTCGGGATTTAGAGTGTAGTGTTCTTTAAACAAGATTTTTGGGTGACCTTAGACTACATTTGAGCCATAGTTGCTTCATTGTGGACTTTATATTACAGCTAGATATGCCTTCCATTAAAGCTTATTTAGGGTAGTATACTTGAGCTAGTGCTCGAGACTTTGGTGGCTTGTCATATCCATGTTTAACTTATTTGTGCTCGATCTTGAGGTGGAGCTTATAGTCTTGAGGTAAGACATCAATCCTAAAGATCATTCTCACCCATGCTTGATTATGAGCTGCTGAGAATTCTTAGTTGTATAGTTAGTTGTATGATGGTCCCATCTTATCGGAGTATAGTTATTTTGTATTATTGGGCTCGAGGCCTTGTTTGAGGAGCAGCTGAACCACAGGTTAGTTCTCTCAGACTTTGTCTTTACAGAGGCAGTGACTTGACTTCCTGGCTTGTATGTGATGCTTGGATGGTAGATGGCATGCATCTGCATTGGTTGCTCATTCATACTGATTTTGTTGTATGATCCTAGTTCATGCATTGACTCATCCATTCATGCAAAGAAACTAAGAGATGATGGTTTTTCATTGTTAATGTAACACTGGTGTCTATGTTCTTGATATTGGATTGGTTCAAAACTAGCTTTTAACAGGATTTGTACTATGTTGACCACATGACTTTATAGATTTGCTTACTTTCAAAGCGTCGAGGACATGCTCTTTTTCTATTGAGATTGTGGAAGCATCTGAAATTACCTCAGATTTTATAATTTACTAGCTGATGCATCGACGCCCTTTTCTACATTATGGCTATTATCATTCCTTCAATATCATCAATAGAGATGATGATTATGATAAGTTCTGATGCAGAACCAAGCAGTGTATACAGGTTTCTCTATCCCACATGAGACTTCCACATTGAGAGTACTATTGTACAGTTCCGGGGTAATGCGCAGGACCTATCTTACTAGCTAGGTAGGGGTAGGTCATATATACTTGTGGATGTGCACAGTGGAGATGTTTCATGTATTGCATCCATATGCATCACCATCATAGGTATATTATTAATTACTTGGTCTGTCATATTATGGGGTGCAGGTTATGATTCTATTGCTTACTGTACCGCATGGGACACCAGTTAGTTGTTGTTTGCTCATATTTGCACTTGCATGTGTTACATTACTTTTTTTAGTTAGCGACTTGTTCCTTGAATGAATATGTACTTTTTTTAGGCTGGGTTGGACTAGATCCTAGGTTGCTAGGTTATTTAGAGAATTTTGATTTTTTGGACCGTTTGTCCCTTTTTGAGTAGACTTTATACCTTATCTTTCATTTTAGTAGATGGTGATGAGCCCATATTTCGAACTCATTTTGGGGGATAGACTGCAAAGAAACATTTTTCTTAGTGTGCTATTATTTCCAACTTCTAACAAATATGTGTGTTTTGATAGGAAATAGGATTAAAAGAGCACAAATAGACAATTCTTGGTGAAATCTTGGAAAGGGAGAAAAAGTGCAGAAATACTGAAAAAAGTGATATCGCCAACATAATTGGTGATCTGCCCAACACTCAAGGTGATCACCTATCATTGCAGCAATCAAGGTTCCATATTAAGTCAAAAAGGCAGTCAAATTTGACATTGCAATGCATGTCCGGTGCACCACCGAATTGAACAAGAGATCACCTAAAGTTGCAGCAACCAAAGCCCCAAAACACTAATAGGAAGGTGAAAAGTTAGGTTGGCAAGATTTTAAAGACAAAGTGCAGATTTTGCTGAAGCATAGGACATACGAGCACACCTATGAGTCATAGGGTGTGTCATAACAAGAATAGAGACCAAAATTCAGAAACCTGCTAAGTGGAGGTCATCCCTTTGAGGCCATCCTACAAGTCATAAGTATCACTATGACTCATATAGGTAGACTTGTAGCATGAATCGGAGAGCCAAAATGTTGGACCAAAAACTGAAGGCAAAGACTACGAGAGGAACATACGAGTGGTAGCTCAAGCAACGATTCGTACCTATGGGTCATACCAATTTAGTCCAAGATACCAAGAACCTGATACGAGACCCCGACTACGACTCGTAGGTCATCTTACGAGTCGTACCTGCGAGACTTATCAGCTGTCAGCTATCTTTTTTGTTTAAATTCTAGGTTTATTTTGTAAATACTATACATAGTTTAAGTTAGGGTTTTAGAAAAGAAGACGTCAACCAGAGGAGATTTTATCATCTTTGAATATACTCTCAAAGATGATGGAATAAAGCAAAATGGTTCTTTAAACTGTCTGTACTTCTTTCAATTGTGAAGTAGCAGATAGTCAATGCAACTGTCGACGCTCATCATGGGTCATCCGGAAATAGTCGCGCTATGTTTTTAAACATAGGGGTCAGGCTGCGTACATCCAACCCCCCTTACCCCGCAATGGGCGGGAGCCTTTGAGGCATTGGGGTAATGTTGTTCTTGTTGAATATACTCTCAAGAGTACTTTTAGGTTTTTAGGTTTTAGATTATCTTTTTCTCATGGAAAACCCAATTTTAGGGATTGTAAACTTGCTTTGTGCTCATTGTCAATCTATCAAGCTTTTGGTTTGCTACGTGTGGTGTCTTCAATCTTCATTGCCTTGGGTAAAATTCTCAATCATGTTATTTATTTGCATTTTTGTTGGTTTTGCCTCAATCATGAGTAGCTAAGCACCCACAACTTGGGGTTGTGGGAACCATGGGTAGTTGATTTGAGATGACCTAGTTTATTGCATTTCTATGATTGGAGTTTTGCATGTATTGTCTATTTCCCTTCATTATAATTGTTGTTTGGTGGTGGCCAACACCAAACCTTGCCTACTATCACGAGCCCGACCAAGGTAGTGATGAATAGGAAAAGGGAAGTAGATGACAGGATTCAATCGATGTCTTTTCGTCTAATCGACCAAACCTGATCAAGGGGAGGTTGACAGGGATAATTGGTAACGGTTAGTTGGCACGCCATAGTTGACGACCAAGCGCCATGGTGAAATTCGACCTTCACCTTCACAAGAGAGCAGGAAGAACCTAAGTTACTGTCCTACATACAACTCTTTAATTGTAGTGGTGTTACCTAGGGTAATCGAGTCAACGAACCATGGGAAAACCAATTCCCAAGTTTTCCCTAAAAAAGAGTGTTTTCCCGCATAGCAGTATACTCGTAATTTTACTTTTGTTTCTGAATTACAACCCTCCCCCTCCCCCTCCCCCCATCTAAAGATTTTAGTTATTGATGCTTGAAATGAAATGATTAGTAGTGAAATCTTGTAGTCAAGCCCTGTATTCCCTGTAGATTTGACCCTAACCTTCGGTTAGTTTAATTGCTGACAGCGACCACTTTCTTATTGGAGTGTGAACATCATTAGAAGGCGATATGACGATATTTTGGGGCATCGCCGAATTAGATTGGCAGAATGAAAAGTCAATGCCTAATGTTGCAGAAGAAAAAGCCTTTTTAAGATGCAAAGAAAAGCAGTCAAGTGCACATTCGGCGGATTGTTGGAGTGCTCGACGATGGTCGACCTTGACCACCGAATGCAATTTAGCAGTACAAACTCTCACACATTTGCATGGAGTATACAAGCAATTTAAAAAAGGACATTGTACATATCAGTTCATACCATATCAGAACAATTAGTCTGTAGTAGTAGTAGTACATTGAACTTTCCTCTTAGAGTACAAAGGGGAGTTAGGGTTTTAAGCTTTTGCAGAGCAAATTGGAGAATATTAGCTAGTGATAATCAACTAATTTGTATTCAATCCTTTTATCCATTACATCTGTTGCTATGTTTGATATCAAATCCTAAAATTCTAGCATGTGTGGCTAAAACCCCCATGTTAGGGGTGTGCTATTGATATGAGTCTTTTATTTGTTTTGTTAGGTCTTTGATATTTTGACTTGTCTGTAGTAGATTTAAGTGAATTTATATTCATTTCTATGTTTAATCTATAATTATAAAGTTGCAAACTTAGGGTCTTATGTTAGATCTCTGATTGTTGTTTTAGTCGGAATGCAGAGTGTGGAATGGATATAAGGATTGGAAACCTCTTGGGGTTTCAATAGAAGTCCATAGCCATGGATTCAATGGCCAAGGTATTAGGGGTTTTGCTGAGACTTCTTATGCCAAGAGTGTCCTCGGTAGCCCGCATACGATTTCTTAGTTGATTCATGTGAAACACCCATGTATCATAGCTGATACGAGTTAGAAGCAACCTAGCCTATTCACTCAATATCAACTCATTTAGTCAAATATCTAGACCCAGCTGGTAGATCGATTCCCATATTTGCATATCCCCAACATGTCTCCTTAATAACTATTTAAATCATTAATTAAAACTTGTTTAGATCAACCATTACTTTGATTATTACAACCCCCTAGATCTTGTAATTATTTAGCCCAATGAGTCACTTCTACCTTGAACAATGATCCCCTATGGGATCGACCCCAACCTCTAAAGTTAGTTATTATGCTGATGATGACTGCCCTGCTTCCTTTGAGTAGTTGGGTTGAGCGACATCAAAAATGACGCTTACTGGGGAATCAACATGTTTATATTAGAAGTGTTTGTTGATCTTTGTTCTTGTAGTTAGAGTTGTCTTTACTGTTTTCTTATTGTTTTTGCTGCTGGAGAATAGGTGTTAAAATAGATGATGAATGGAGTGTAAAAGGTGAAATCATAGAAGAAGTAAACGAACTCCAGAATATCAAATATGACCAAGTGAGCAGTGTCAGGGCAATCTTGTTGACCTCGATAGCTGCAAATGTTGAGTTCAAAATCACTGATACAATACTGTAGTTACTTCATCTTAGGGGATTATTCAGAGGACAAGAATATGAAGACCCCTATGAACACCTTTAGAACTTTATCAATGTGTGTTCACTATTCAAGTATTGGGGTGTCACACAAGAGGCTATTAGACTGAGGCTTTTCCCTTTCTCCATAGCGGGAGAGGTTGTAAAGTAGTTGACTAAGCTCCCCCCTAGAGCAATTGCATCATGGGAAGAATTGTGGAACATGTTCCTTAAGAGATTCTTCCCACTTTAAAGAATGATCAAGCTGAGGAGGAACATAGAAAATTTTAGAAGAAATAATGATGACCCCTCACATGAGGCTTGGCAGCGCTTTCGAAAGCTTCTACTTTCAGTGTCGCACTCATGGATTCCTGATCATTTGTTGCTGCAATATTTCAATGTAAGCTTTAGTGTCATCAATAAGAGTTTGGCTTATAAAGCAAACATTTGCAGTGGCTACAGAGTTACTAGATAAAGTGACTAGAACAAGCAAGGCATGGTACACTAATAAGGATTACGCTTCATTTGCAAAAAGCGGAATATCTGAGGAACAGTTGGCTAAGGAGAAGGAGTGAGATGAGCTCATATCAAAAATGGTGAAAATCTGGAGTTTATAATGCAATATGTGAACAAGATGGAACAATTTAATATGGATCCGAGTGAGCATGATAGTGTGGAAGAGGTATACTTCACTGGGAATCAATATTGGGTTCTCGGCGGACCTTTCAGAGGTCACCTGAAAATCAAGGTCAGAACTTTGGTATTGGTTGGACTGATGGTCGAGGGATGAGCAAATCTTTGCAATATCATCATGAGAGACAAGAGAGATTCAATTCATCCTAATAGTGGGTCAATCCGAACAAATCAAAGGTTAATGTGATGCTTGCTCTCATCTTGAACTAAGTGGAAGCTTTGGACAAAGTGGTAGGTGAGATGAAGTTGGGACTCTCTCAATTGAGCCACACAGTGTTGTCTCATGCAATCTCAATTAAAAGTTTAGAAGCTTATTTATCAGCTCTCTAAGTGCAGATGTACAACTCAATAAAAGGCAATGACCAAATATGCATGACTATCACCATCGAAAGTAGCCACCCTTATGTATCTAGCATGGGCTCTGATACCCCTTTATTTGGGGAAATTGAGGAATGCAGAAGAAGCAATAAAGGAGAGGTAAAAGAAACATCATACCCGATGAGTTGAAGATTATGTGTGATGTTGAAGATGGAGATAGATTAATAGGAGCTAAACCAGAAATGATTTAAACGGGAGTCACTCCTCCAAAGTTGTACATAGATGCTGCAAGGTTCACTCAACAACAAGGGAGGGAAAGTGACAAATCTATGTTTCAAAAATTTCTGTCCATCTTCACTTCTTTGGCGATTAATATCCCGTTGGTTAAGGCCCTCAATAAAATGCCCGCATATGCACAATTTATGAAGAAATTGGTGACTAAAAAGAGAGACTTAGTTTGCGAAAATAATTAAGATTCCACATAGCTATAGCTCCCTTTTTCCTAAACAAGTGGCAACAAAAAAGGATGATCTGGGTGAGTTCACGGTACCATGCACTATCAGAGCATGCAATTTTGGCAGAGACCTATGTAATTTAGAGGCTAGTGTAAATTTGATGCCTCAAATGGTGTTTTAACAGGTTGGTAAAAATATTTTGGTCCTGATAACCATGAAGCTACGTACGGCTGATCGATCAATCAAAAAGTTGATCGGGATATTGTATGACACTTTGATGAGAGTAAATAAGTTCATATTCCTAGCTGACTTCATAGTTTTGTATTGTGACTTGGATATTGATATGCCTATTATTTTGGGATGACCGTTTCTAGCTACAGGTAGAGCCTTGGTGGATGTTAAAAGTGGAAGTTTGAAATTCAGGGTGAATGGTGAAGAAGTAAGCTTCAATATTAATAAAGCACTACAAAGGCCTGATGACTTCCATATAAATACTATTGTTGATGTGATGAATAAGGTTGTGCAAGACCTAGGGGAGTTAGTTTATTCAGGAGCTGACTCAATGGCTAAAATTATGTTGAATTATGTGGAGGAGGATATGAATGATTGTGATGAAGTAATGGATGCCATGATAGGGGTTGGAGGTCATTCAAGAAACCTGGCTAAGCATGATATAGATTTGAAAAATAAAAAATCACAGCCAGCAAAACCATCTATTGAAGAACTACCAAAAAATGAGCTAAATGAACTACTAAATAATTTGCAATATGCCTTCTTGGGCGACAACAAAACCTTGTCGATAATCATTGCAACTGGTTTACAAGAAAAACAGATTAAGGCTCTTATTAGGGTGCTCAAGAAAAATGTCAAGGCTATTGGCTGGATAATAGCCAACATCGTGGGAATTCCTTTGGGGATTTGCACCAACAAGATCAAATTGGTTGAGGGATGTAAGCCCATTGTTGAGCACTAATGCAGGCTCAATCCCCGCATGCAGGAAGTAAAGTGCAAAAGGAGATCACTAAGTGGTTGGATGTTGCAGTGATATACCCAATTATAGATAGTAATTGGACAAGTCCAATCAAGTGTGTGCCCAAGAAAGTAGGCATGAGAGTGGCTCAAAATGACAAGGGCCAATAATATCAACACGACCAATCACCTGGTGGAGAATCTACATGGATTACCAAAAGTTAAATGCATCAACAGAGAAAGTTCATTTCCCACTACCATTCATGGACCAAATGCTAGATAGACTTTCCGGAAGGGATTGGTATTGTTTTCTTGATGGATATTCCGAGTATCATCAAATATTATTGCACCTGAAGATCAACAAAAGACCACTTTTACATGTTCTTATGGTACATTCTCTTCCAAGAGAATGTCATTTGAGTTATGTAATGCTCCTGCCACATTCCAAAGATGTATGTTGTCCATTTTTTCCCACATGGTTGAAGATTCAATGGAGTTATTTATGGATGATTCTCAGTAGTGGGTGACACCTTTGATCAATATTTAACTCACTTGAAGAAGGTGTTGCAAAGGTGTATTGAAACAAACTTGGTGCTCAATTGGAAAAAATGTCACTTCATGGTCAAAGAGGGAACAGTGTAACGCCATAAGATTTTGGGGAAGGGACTTGTCACGCCCCAAGTCCCCTTAGGGCGGACTGGCACCCGTTGCTGATGAGGCTCGGGAGAACCAACTTGTAACTATGCTCTTTCTATACACATTATAAGGGATTTCCACCTTAACATGCCTTAAAGCAGATAAACAATGATAATAAGCCAAAAGAAAATGCATATGACTAGGCCGTTAGGGGCACGCTATCTAAAGTACGAGACATGACTAGACATTAATTTACATAGTCTACAAAGCCTCTAAATAATAGAAAGTATCAAATAAGGGTCGGGACAGGCCCCGCCTCAACTAATTGTAAAATATAAACATAAGCTCTAGACATATACAAAGCCTCAAAACAACCTGGAGCTTGGTAACAACAGCTGAATATCCTGTACTCCTACTGGGGAGATCTACTAGCACCTGTACCTGCAGC
>JAPFFP010007372.1:0-17510 GCA_026153255.1 Solanum medicagineum
ATCAAGGATCTTCTCCCTCAAACCATCAACACAAGGCACACACAACCTACCTTGGTACCTAAAGGAACCATCTCCCCCTTAGGACCAAAACATCTATTTTGCCCTCTTTTACCAAGGCCTTCAACTCATGCAAGGAGGAGTCAAGATCTTGTATTACTATCACCTAATAAGTCAAGAAGACTTAGACCCATCAATAACAACAATACCATTATCACCGACCTCTTCAAACCTAACCCCCAATTTAGCCAATCTATGCACCTCCCTAGCCATTTTTCTATTACCACCATCAACATGAGCTAGGATACCTATGGCCAACCGACTAAGAGCATCTGCCACCACATTTTTCTTACCCGGATGATAATGCACACTCATGTCATAGTCTTTCAAAAGTTGTAGCGACCTTCTTTGTCTCAAATTGAGATCTTTTTGAGTGAAGACATATTGGAGGCTTATATAATCGGTGAAGACATCAATATGCACCCTATATAAGTAATGACCCCACATCTTTAATACAAACACCACGATGTTCAATTCAAGATGATGGGTCGGGTAATTCCTTTCATGCATCTCGAGTTGCCTAGAAGCATAGGCTATGACCTTACCATTTTGCATTACCACATAACCCAAAAAAACTCTAGATGCATCAGAATACACAACAAAACCCTCAAGCCCATCTAGTAGTGACAACATAGGAGCGGACACAAGCCTATCCTTCAATGTTTGGAAGCTTCTCTCACAATCAGTTGTGCGCACAAACTTAACCTTCATTTGAGTCAACTTCATCATAGGGGAAGAAATGGAGGAGAACCCATTCACAAATCATATATAGTAACCCGCAAGGCATAAGAAGCTCCTAATAATCCGACGGGGTCAATGGTCTAGGAAAATTACTAATCACATTAGTTTTCTTAGTATTCACTTTTATACTATCCCCGACACCACATGACCGAAGAGTGCATCCTCCTTCAACCAAAATTCACACTTTTCATAACATTTGCAATATAATCTCTCCTCCCTCAACCTTTGAAACACAACCCTCAAGTGACCCATATGCTCCTCCCTACTATCATCAATGAAGACCATAACAAAGGAATAAAGGTATGGCTTGAAGACCTTATTCATTAGGTCCATGAAGATGGCCGGTGCATTAGACAATCCCAAACGACATCACCACAAACTCATAATGCTCATATCTAGTTCGAAATATGGTTTTTAGGAATATTACTCTCCCTCACCCTTACTTGATATTACCAGAACCGAAGATCAATCTTAGAAAAGAAGCTAGCCCCTTGCAATTGGTCAAACAAGTCATCCATCCTTGGAAGAGGATATTTATTCTTTATAGTGACACTATTGAGTTGCAGGTAGTCAATAGACATTCTAAGTGACCCATCCTTCTTTTAACAAACAATACTGAGGCACCTCAAGGTGATTGACTAGTTCAAATAAATCCCTCCTCCAATAAATCTCTCAATTGCTCTTTTAACTCCTTCAACTCCGCGGAGCCATACGGTAAGGGGGAATGGAGATAGGTTGAGTATTGGGAGGAAGATCTCTACCAAAATCTATCTCCCTGGGAAGACTTCAAGAAACTCATTTACAACAGACCCGACTCTGCGGAAGGGACTTTGGACTACACATCTTTAACCCTCATAAGATGGTAAAGATACCCCTTAGAGATCAACTTATGGGCTTTAATGCATGAAATGAATGTACTCTTGACCACCACATCGTGACTCTCCCACTCAAGGACGGGCTTATTTGAAAATTAAAACTTGACCCACGGGTTCTATAATCAATAGAAGCATAGTACGTATGCAACTAATCCATCCAAAGTATGACATCAAAATCTACCATGTCTAATTCAACAAGATCACAAGGCAAAAACTTATGAAAAATTCAAATAGGAGAACTTCTAAAAACCTTCCTAGCAACAATAGAGGCACCAATAGGAGGAGACACTTCATAACTCATGCAACAACTCGGGAATAACATGGAGCTTTTTAGCAACAAAAGGGGTAACAAAGAAAAGAGAAAGGGGTAACAAAGAAAAGAGTGGAAGCCGGATCAGTCAAAGCATACACATTAAATTCAAAGATTTTCACCGGTAACAACATCGGGGACCTTACCAACCCCTTGCCTCCCGTGTAGAGCATGAAATTAATTGTGCCTTAGGGCACCACCTTGAGGACTACCTCTCCCTAACGGAACCACATTAGCACCCTGGACTTGCCATAGTTTTTTGGACAATCTACCTTCTTATGCCTAAGCTCCCCATGTCTAAAGCATGTGTTAGAATATTTATAACATGGGCCTTTATGACCCTTCCCACATGTAGGACACACTTCAATGGGAGTTACAACACCAACACCTTGAGGCCTAGGTGGTCATTGGCAAGCCCCTAGTAGTAGCATGGTGAGACCCTTGGCTTTGATGGAACCGGCCACCCCTTTGGAACTTACCCCCAAGATGGGTCCTCTTGGCCTCATGCCCCCTTCTCTTCCTCTATTTCTCGTCCTCCATTTGCTCGGCGTAGCTAACCAACCGAGACAAGTCCATCTCACTAATTAGCATGACGGACTGGCATTTTTCACTTACCAAGTCGGAGACCCCCATCACAAACTTGTTCATCCTAGATCTAGGATTGGTCACCAAATGAGGAGCATACTTTGAAAGTTGATTAAACTTCAAGGAATACTCCCTCACACTCATAGCACCATGTTTCAACTTCATAAACTCCACTAACTTAGCTTCTCTAAGCTCAAGAGGGAAAAATCGGTTAAGGAAAGCCAACTTGAACTCTTCCCAAAGCACCACATTACCCACCCCCTTCTTTGATACCAAGTTTATCACGACCTAAGTCTAGGGCCTAGATGTGAAACGGTGTAAGGGGAACCCAATGAGACCCCAAGCAAGCCTCTTAGAACATCATTACACATCCTTGTTAACGGGAGCAATAAAGCAAGTATCAAGAGATAAAAGTGGGGAAACTGGGGCTAAGGGAAAATACTTCTATATCATCATAGTAAAGAGACAAGAGGAAAGCGCATGTCATAGATACATAACATGTCCAACAAATACTTCTAATACATAGATAAGAGCGAGGGACAATACAAAGTAAACAGGCTCACCGTCATAGTCAAATTAGACAATACAGAAGAATGTCTCAATACTAATAGGAGAAACGCATTCTAAGGTCCCCGAAGTGGAGGACTCACTAACTAGCTTGAATAGCACCAAACTAGCTACGTGGAGCAGGATGATCAACTTGGACTCCGATTCCTACATGGTGACATCATGTAGGCATAGAGTATACATTAGTACGTTTAAATGTACTAAGTATATAGGATGCAATGCAAACAATAATCAATAATCATATCAAAATGCATATCAATAGGCAATAGACATAATATAACAATATGACATACATGATCAATTCATAAGTAAAACATGCTTAAGTACTCATACTCATATAGGGTACCATATAAGCTAGATTTCCAAATGTACAACACTTTGTTAGGTTAGTGATGATATCGCCCCATCACTTAGGTGGATGAGTACAAACCACGATCTGTGTCAGTGATAATGCTGCCCCATCGTTATGGTGGAGAAGTAAAAACCCTTTCCTAGATTGATGAGTACAAACGCCCATCTAGGTTAGTGATGATGCTGCCCCATCACTAGGTGGAAAAGTACAAACACTTCCCTATGTTGATGAGCACACCCCATCTAAGTTATCAGGGTTTTTAGTCCCCCTGAATTGGGCATGGTCTAATTGCAACACCTTATATATAATTTATCATGTACATAAGGTCATTCATCAACATATAGTCATTCGTATCATATCTCATGGTTTGGACCTTCAACTCCTCAAGAAACCACATCTGGACATTTTATCAAGTACTTAGAGGGTGTGTAATGCTAGTATATAATCATGAAATATGTAGGTGAAATCATGCAAGAAAATCCATCAATCAATACTTTGCAACACCCTCAAGCGATATACATCAATACCCCTCATCAAATCTTACAATATATAAAAAATTTATAACTCAAAAGATAGCAAAACAGTCACAACTTTACATAGCTTTAACATCGTGTGCAGTGAATTTCATAATAAGTAACACCAATTTGTAAATCAATTTAAATCATGCAATTTGAGTAAAAGGAGGCTTGAGTATCATAGGTGAAAGGAACCCATGAAAGAAATCAACATAACTTAGCATAGAGATGAACTTGGTGATGATTAGAGAAGGAGTCTTGAAGCGTGAAGAAGAACCTTGAAGGAGAACCTTAGCTTTGGATGAGGGTTGGGGACTTGAGTTTGGGGAGTGAATATATAACTATGTGTTTGAGTGAGTATTGGGAAATGTTAAGGATTATATGAGGGTAAAAATTTGGCTAAGTATAGGGGTAAACACGTTTGGGAATACTTAGGCCATTACTTAGAAGTCTTGGACCAAACTGAAAAAAAAAGTCCACCTTCTACACATTGGCATGTCGCGAAGGGGTCACAAAAACCCCTCTGGAAATTGCACTTTGGAACTTCATAATTGCTAATCTTTCGCTTATAAATCGGGGCTAGACCCTTTTTCACCGAATTTTGACCCCCGGAACAAGAATATAAAGTTGGAATTTTGAAATAATTAATGGATTTTGAGATATATGGAATTTAAAGTTCAAAGCACTTTTGAGGTACGTTTTCGGGAGCTTTTTGGGGTTGTTTCAACACTAGCGCTACACATAGTCTATGTATTTGATAAAATATCCAATTATTGTTTCTTAAGGAATTGAAGGTCCAATGCATGTCTCATGAATTGAATGACTTTATGATGATGAAATAATGGTGAAAATGATGATGACATGATGATAAAAAGGAATGTATGTACATGACGATGAAAAAAGTGTGTGTGTGTATATATATATATATATATTATCTCTATAGTATTGAGGATGACCTAGCCTTGCTCGGGTCATTGTAGGCCCGGGTAACTTTGTTGAGGGGTTGATACAAATATCGTACAATCAATGGAAGGAGGAAAAGGGAGTCAACAATGTGGTTCTATGGGAAGAGCTCAAGGTATCCTTTCTTAAACGGTTTTTCCCTCTTGAGATTAGGAAGCCAAATTGGTGGAATTGATGAATTTGAGACAAGCGTCTATGAGTGAGAGGGAGTATTCCCTCAAGTTCACCCAACTTTCAAAGTTTGCTCCTCATTTGGTGGCCGACTCAAGATCTAGGATGAACAAATTTTTGATGGGGTTTTCTGACTTGGTTAGTAAGGAGTGTCGGTCTACCATATTGATTAGTGACATAGACTTGTCTCGTTCGATGACCTATGCCGAACAAATGGAAGAGGATAAATTGAGGAAAAGAAGGGGTCATGAGGCCAAGAGGGCCTATTTTGAGGGTAAGTTCCAAAAGCATGGTTGATTCCATTTAGGCCAAGGGTCTTCTCATACATTTCAAAAGAGGGTGGCCAATGACTTTCCAAGGGCCCAAGTTGTTGAGGGTGTGTTTCCTAATGATCTGTGTCCGAAATGTGGTAAGGGCCATGGTGGCCCATGCTTGACAAATGCCGGTGCTTGTTATGGTTGTGGGGAGATGGGGTACAAGGCAATAGATTGCCCTCGAAATCCCAACAAAGCTAAGGAGGTTCACCGACAAGGTGCGAATGTAGTTCCTTTGGGGAGATGTGGCTGAGAAGATGGTGCCCCAAGGCTTAATTATTTTTATGTTTTGTATGGGAGGCAACGAGTTGATGAGGTCCCCGATGTTGTTACCGGTATGTTAAAATCTTTGACTTTGATGTGTATTGATTGATCCCGGTGCCACTTTCTTTTGTTACCCCTTTTGTTGCCAAAAAGTTCCATTTTGAGCCCGAATAATTACACGAGTCATATGAGGTGTCTAGTCCTATTGGTGCATCTATTGTTTCTAGAAAAGTCTATAGAAGTTTTACAATTCACATCTTGCATAAAATGTTCCCTTGTGATTTGGTTGATTTAGACATGGTTGATTTTGATGTTACGATGGATTGGTTGCATGCATGCTATGCTTTTATTGATTGTACAACCTGTATGGTCAAATTCCAATTTCCAAATGAACCGGTCCTTGAGTGGGAGAGTCAGGATGTGGTGGTCAAGGGTAGGTTCATCTCTTGCATTGAGGCCCGTAAGTTCATCCCTAAGGGGTGTCGTTACTATCTTGTGAGGGTTAGGGATTGGTTGCAATTGTTAATGACTTCCTTGATGTCTTTCCAAATAACCTTCCCGATGTTCCTCCCGAAAGGGAAATAGATTTTGGTATAGATCTCCTTCTCGATACTCAACCCATTTTTATTTCCCCTTACCATATGGCCCCGGCGGTGTTGAAGGAATAATTGAGGGATTTTTTGGAGAGGGGGATTTATTAGGCCTAGCTAGTCACCTTTTGGTGCACTGGTGTTGTTTGTGAAAAAGAAGGATAGGTTCCTTAGGATATGTATTAACTACCGGTAACTCAATAGGGTCACCCCCAAAATAGGTATCCTCCTCCAAGTATTGATGATTTGTTTGACCAATTGCAAGGGACTAGCCATTTCTCTAAGATTGATCTTCGATTCGGGTATCATCAATAGAAGGTGAGGGAGCGTGATATTCCTAAGACGGCCTTCTGGACTATATATGGGCATTATGAGTTTGTTATGATATCTATTGGGTTGACCAATGAACTAGCCATCTTCATGGACCTTATGAATAAGGTCTTCAAACCCTACCTTAATTCATTTGTTGTGGTATTCGTTGATGATATTTTGATCTCTTCTCATGGTGAGGAGGAGCACAGGGCTCATTTGACGGTTGCGTTGCAAAGATTAAGAGAGGAGAGGCTATATGCTAAATATAAAAAGTGTGAATTTTCGTTGAAGGAGGTTGCGTTCTTTGGAGATATGGTTTCGGGGGATGGCATTAAGGTGGATCCTAAGAAGAACAATGTGATTAAAAATTTTCCTAGACCGTTGACCCCGTCAAACAATAGGAGTTTCTTGGGCTTAGCAAGGTATTACCAGAGATTCGTGAATGGGTGTTCTTCTATTGCTTCCCCTTTGACAAAGTTGACTCAAAAGAAGGCCAAGTTTGTGTGGACAGATGAGTGTGAGAGGAGCTTCCAGACCTTGAAAGGTAAGCTTATGTCCGCTCCAATATAGTCACTACTCGATAGGCTAGAGGAATTTGTTGTGTATTGTGATGCTTCTAGAGTTGGGTTGGGTTTTGCTCTAATACAAAATGGTAAGGTCATAGCATATGCTTCCAGGTAGCTCAAGGTGCATGAGAAGAACTAGCATACCCATGATCTTAAACAAGTCATTGTGGTATTTGCATTAAAGATTTGGCGTCATTACTTGTATGGGGTGCATGTTAATGTGTTCATCGATCGTAAGAGCCTCAAATATGTCTTCACTCAAAAAGATCTTTACTTGAGGCAAAGGAGATGGTTAGAACTTCTTAAGGACTATGATATGAGTGTGCATTATGATCTGGGTAAGGCTAATGTCGTGGCGGATGCCTTGAGTAGGGTGTCTATGGATAGCCTAGCTCATGTTGATGGTGGTGATTGGGAGGTGACTAGGGAGGTCAATCATTTGGCTAAATTCGGAGTTAGGTTGCTGGAAGTGGATAATGGTGGTGGTGTTGTTATTTATGGTTCTAAATCGTCATTGGTTGAGGAGGTGAAAGCTAAACAAGATCTTGACTCCTCTTTGTTAGAATTGAAGGCCTTGGTGAAAAAAGGCAAAGTGGAGGTTTTCTCCCAAGGGGGAGAAGGTGCTCTTAGATACCAAGGCAGGTTGTGTGTGCCTTGTGTTGATAGCTTGATAGAAAAGATCCTTGATGAGCCCCATAATTCATCTTATTCTATTCACCCTGGTTCTACTAAAATGTATAGAGATTTAAAGGAGGTGTGTTGGTGGGGAGGCGTAAAGAGGGACATTGCCAAATTCATTTTTGGTTGTCATAATTTTCAACAAGTCAAAGTAGAACATCAAAGGCCGGGTGGCCTAACCTAAGACATAGACATTTCTGCTTGGAAGTGGGAGGTGATTAATATGGATTTTGTGGTTAGGTTGCCCAAGACTAGAAAAGGTTTTAATTCCATATGGGTTGTGGTTGATAGGATGACGAAATCGGCTCACTTTCTACCAGTTAAGACCACATATGGTGCCGAAGCGTATGTTAGGTTGTACATCTATGACTTGGTGAGATTTCATGGGGTTCCTTTATCTGGTGAGATTTCATAGGGTTCCTTTATCCATTATATCAGATCGTGGAACTTAATTTGCTTCACATTTTTGGAGATCTTTTCAAAGGGGTCTTGGAACTAGAGTTAAGTTTTCTACGGCTTTCCACCCTCAAACGGATGGCCAAGCCGAAAGGACCACACAAACCCTTTAGGATATGCTTAGAGCTTGTGTTTTGGAGCTTGAAATAGTGGGGATGATCATCTCCCATTAATTAAGTTTGCCTACAACAGTAGCTACCATTGTAGCATCAGTATAGCTCTGTTTGAGGCTTTCTATGGTTGACGTTGTAGATCACCGATTTGGTGGTTTGAGGTTGGTGAGAGGGCCTTTTTTGGATCAAATCTAGTTATAGAGACTCTTGAGAAGGTTAGGATGATTAGGTAAAGATTGAAGATTTCCCAAAGCCATCAAAAGTCTTATGCCGCTGTGAGAAGAAGGGATCTTGAATTCAGAGTTGGTGATAAGGTTTATTTGAAGTGTGACCTATGAAGGGTGTGGTCTGTTTTGGTAAGAAGGACAACTTGAGCCCTAGATATGTGGGATCTTATAGGGTGATGCTATTGTACCTCTTGATGTTGTGGGGGTAGTTGAAGAAAACTTGACTAATGAAGAGGTTCTGCTCCAGATTTTGGATAGGCAAGTGAAGAGATTGAGGAAAAAGGTTGTGGCTTTTTGTTATGGTCCTTTGGAGGAATCAACAAGTTGAAATTGCTACATGGGAGGCTGAAACGGACATAAAAAGTGATATCCTTACCTATTCCACTCCACTCAAGCCTAAGGTATCACTCTAAGTCCTCTATGTTATTTCAAGTCTAAGTTCAACCCATGACATATGCATACATTCATGTTTAATCCGACAAGTTCATGATGATTTTACAGTTATGTTGAGATTTTTTAAATGATGTTTAAGTGCATTGTTACATCCTTATGTGGACTGAAATTTTCAAGCTTACATCTCTGATATACATCTCTTTAACATTCTGGGATGAATGTTCCCAAGGGGGAGATATTGTAATGACCCCAAAAAGTGCTTGAAAATGTTTCTTGGATGTGCCGGAATAGTAATTTCCATATATCTCAAAATCCATACGCGATATCAAAAGTCTGACTTCATATTCTTGTTCAGAGGGTCAAATTTAGTGAAGAATGGCTCAAACCCGATATTGGAGCAATCGTAGCAATTTCAATTTTCCAAATATTCAAATTCTTGTGAGGTTTCCGCGACCCTGGCATGACGCGCCAAGGGCGTGCCTCAGTGTATTTTTTTTGCCCAGTTTGACTTCGATCCAAGACTTTTAAGTCTTCAGCCTTAGTGTTCCCAAACGTGAAAAATACCTATACTTAGCTATTTTTCTCCCTAATATCATTCTAAACATTTCCCAATATTTATTCAAAAACAGCCAAAATATTTTACTTCTAAACTCAAGTCTCAAAACTCATCCGGATCCAAGGATTTCCTCTCAAGCTTGAAGTCTCCATTTCCAATCTTCATCAAGTTCATCTCCAAAACTAAGTTATGTGGGTTTCTTTCATGGATTTCTTTCATCCATGATGCCCAAGCTTCCATTCCTTAAAAATTGCATGATTTTAAGTTGATTTACTCATGGATCTTACTTATTACGAAAATCACTGCACACTTTGTTGGGGTTTATGACATTGTGACTATTTTACTCTGTTTTGGGCTATGTATCTAAGATCTAATGTGAGATTTGATGATGAGTTTTGATGTATATTGGTTGAGGGTGTTATCAAGAATCTATTAATGGTTTTAAATTGGATTTTCTAGTGTGATAACACTGTCGAATTGTATGGTTTTAAACTAGCACTACACACCCTCTAAGTATTTGATAAAATGTCCGGTTATGGTTTCTTGAGGAATTGAAGGTCCAATGCATGTATTATGAATTGAATAAATTTATGATGATGAAAAGGAATGTATATGCATGATGATGAAAGGTGTGTGTATATATGAATATATATGACATTATCTCTATAGATTTGGGGATGACCAAGCCTAGCCCTGGGGTTGTAGGCCCAGGTAACCTTGTTGAGGACTTGGTACGTTGATCGCCTAGCTCGGGGGGTGGTAGGCCCAGGTAACCTTGTTGAGGGATTGGTACCTCGATCGCCTAGCTCGGGAGGTGGTAGGCCCGGGTAACCCTGTGGAGGGGTTGGTACCTCGATCGCCTAGCTCGAGGGATGGTAGGCCCAGGTAATCTTGTTGGGGGCTGGTAGCCATAAACCTTGTTATGGGTTGTACCCATCAACCTTGTTTGGGGGTTTGTACCCCATCAACCTTGTTGGGGCTTTGTACTCTATCAACCTCATGAAGGGGTTCGTACCTCATGTGCCTCTCCAAGAAGGTGGTAGTCCTTTAATTGCACTAAGAATGGTCACTCCTTACACTTATTTTATGATCTATATAAGCATGATTTACTATGAGCATCTTCCATGCATGCCATATTGTTACATGTACTTATTGCCTATACTTATGCATTTCGTTTATATTACCATCACGTTTTGCTCTGAATCCTACAAACTTAGTACATTCTAACGTACTAACGCATACTCTATGCCTATATGATGTCACCATGTACAAACTGGTGGACCGCTTGATCGTCTTCCTCCTCCACGTGGCTAGTAGGATTGTCTCTCAAGCTTGTTGGTGAGTCCTCCATTCCGGGGATGTTGCTTATAATCTTTTGCTATGTACTAAGACTATCTTACCTTTAACTATGTATTGACTATGAGGGTGAGCCCGGTTGTTTGTCGTGGCCACCGCTCTTATCTATGTAGTAGAGGTGTTGTTGGACATGTTACTTGTCTATGCTGCGAGGCTTGACTTTGTTGTATCTTGATGTTGTGATATAGAAGTTTACACTTTGCCCACAATTCCCTTGTTTATTCTTGTCTCTCGTTGTCATTTTAATTGCTTCCACGACCAAGGATGTGTAATGATATACTATGAGGCTTGTTTGTGGTTCCTTCAGGTTCTCCATTCGCCGTCACGTTTAGGCCCTACGCTTGGGTCATGACAGATCATGTACCATTTGATACTTGATATTTATGTAAGTATTAAGTAAAGAACACAAAATGTGATTTAGTGGACAATTATCGTGTTTAAAACAAGTATCAAGTATCTAAAGTGTAGAATAGTTCATGTATCATGTAACAAAAATTTTCTTGTCATTTTGCAAAGCAGGTATCATGAGGTAAAAAAGTTTAAGTGCTAAAAACCATAAGGGCAAAATATAATTTGAAAAATTTTAGTCTAATTAATAGTTTCAAGAAACAGTTTTGAAATTTACACACACCAAAATTAAGAAATATCGATCAGTCTACCATTATAGGGTGTAATAAAATAATCCCTAGACTTTGGTGGATAGTCATTTTCACTAACGTACCCATCACAAGCCTTGTCACTATTATATTCCATAGTAGTGCAATGTATCTCCTTTGAAGGTACTCAACATCCAACGCATGAGTTGGGACAGGATCCATCACTGATCCCCGGAGTGACAATTTGATAAACAATTAATATGAGAGAAAAAATATATTAAAAGGACTATAGAACAATGAAAAAACTTACATGTTGTCGCTCTGTTGTTGAGCAATTCCTTGAAAAAAATCAACTTTAAATGGAATTAATTCCATGGTTTATAATGCTTTATTATGACTGGATATTTGATTTATAAGGCTTTCTTACGAGTTGACACTTCATTTACAAGGATTTCTTATGAGTTGATACTTGATTTACAGCGTTTTCCTATGAGTTGATACTCGATTTACAAGAATTTCTTATAAGTTGATACTTGGTTTATAAGGATTTCTTATACATTATCAGCATAATACATTTTTTGATACTTGAAATTGGAAAACAACAAAATGCCTAATCCTACAAAAAGTATCAACAACATAGTAATGATTTACTGTATCAAGAACTCATTCAAAAAAAAACTTTGATACGCCTAATTTTCATGATTATCAACTACATTAACATAGATTTATGTATCAATTCCACATATTTATAGCAAAAGATCAACCAATGAATGATTACTTTCGGTAAATAAATCAAAGTTCTAATTTAGGTTTAAAAAAACGCACCTTTGATAGGGAAAGGCGAGGGGTTATGGGTTTATCTTTTTACTTCTTTTTTTTCCATATGATTTCTTGATTAGGGATTTTAAAGTTGAGTCCTTCTCCTTCATGACCTCAATTTCAACTGCCAAGTTGTCTTCAATGGTATTTTCTTGAACCTCGTCTATTGGGTCTTCTTGCGTTGGTTGGGGGTTTTCACTGATGTAGGCTTCCTGTGTAAAACCAAGGCTCTGAAACGATTGAGCATTCATGAGAGCATTAGTACATATGAAAAGTTAATAAAAGGGTGGGAAATCATTCAAACAATGGTGGTGAAGAAGACAACCTTTTCGATATACGGGAAAAGTACGAAAAAAATGCTAAACTTTGAATTTCAAATTAATTATGATTGAATGGTAACTGATCAATGACTGACAGTGAGTAGAAAACATTTGCTATAAATTAGGCGTGAAAAGAGTAATAAAAAAATGTAAGCAGGAAAATTTAATTATTTTATCCTAAGGATCTGAAGTTGAGAGAGAGTGGAAAAATATGGGATTTTTGATATTTTATTATATGGTAGTGAATATTGGAGATTTTGATAATAAATGTTGTGTAGTTCTATAATTTTTCCTGAACTAAGGCATCCGAACAATAAATGGAAGTAAATCCCAATAAAAAAATACACATTCTACCAAATTGATTAGGGGACAGTTCATGAATAAGTCATTATTATGTGTTGTGATTTCCAATACTAAAAATAAATTTTACGGTTCCTTAATTAAGTCAAGACAATTATTTAATTAGTGATGTAATTACCATTTCTAGAGGTTTGCTGATTTGTTCGAGTACTTGTTAATTTTTTTTCTTGGTGACTAAAACTGATTATTGTTATGAGAGATGTTTATTTTGGTTTATGCATAATAATTAAGTGTGATTGGACAAAGCAGTGATTCGGCAAATGTTTGTGTATATGATAATGTTATCAAAGAGTCAATGTAAGATTTTGATGGTTAGCCTGATTTAGGCGTGATTATTTAATGTTAGTTAAAAAAAATGATGAATGATTATTTCCTATGAAAGATATATATGTTGTGAAATGGAATTATGTTGAATGTTTATAAAAATAAATAATTGTAAGAATAAGTAATCATGTACAAATTTGATTGATTGGTAAAAGTTTGATTGTATGACATTTTGTTGGTATATTAAAAATGTTTGCATAAATGTGTTAAAAAGTTAGGCTTAGTTGATAATTTCTGTGGTATGGTAGTTGGAACTAAACTACCATAAAATCTCTTAACATGTTGGTTATTGATGATTAAGAAGTTCTATTATAATAAGCAATCTAGTTGGTGTATAGATTAAGACAAATGTAAAATTTAAACAAACTTCATCTTAAATTATAAATTAAACCAATAGAACTGAAATAAGCAGGAGCATTAAAAACATTACTAAAATATTATAAAAACATTATAACTTGGCTGCCCAAGGTAATGTATATGCAAAAGCAACTTAAATCCAAACAATTCATATTTGAAGATAAAGAGAAAGCATCAAAAATCAACAAAAAAACATCAATACCCACAACAACCAAAAACTCCACAGGCATAATCAATTTAAATGCAATGACACGGCCCAATATTGTGAAGTATTATCCAGTCTTAGGCCTAGCCCATAATGAATTTGTCCCTTTGGGCTCACCCCAAAAGGCGCTCACAGTATATAGACCAGTCCTTTACCTATACACCTGACATATCTCTTGTGTTTTAGCGATGTCGGACTTCTGGAACACCCCCTAAGTCTTTCCTACCTAATATGGATGTAGATGTGTAGGAGATACTGAGAACTTTCTGAGAAAAAGTTGCAAAAGGAACTTTACGCGAGTCATTATGACTCGTATAGAGTTTTACGAGTCATATAAAGGGATCTCATAGTGAAATACAGTAACTCAGAGTTTCAGGCCCTCCTCCCCATTTACGAGAGAAATTTACGACTCGTAGAATCTTTTACAACTTGTAGAGTAGAGTTTCGTGACAAAGTCCAATGAAGTCCAAGTTCAGAACCCTATGTTTATAAAAGGTTGTCTACAACTCATAGATAGGCCTATGACTTGTAGAAGAGGTCTCATGCCAATTCTAGTAACTCAGATTTTCAGACCCCTAATCCATGAGAGGTGGTCTATGACTTGTAGGATGCTCTATGACTCGTAGATGAGGTCTCGTAGATCCAAATGATGGCTTCAATATGGGGTATTTTCGTCCATTACAATTCCTTAAAATGAATCCCTAGATGTTTTGCACTTTACTTAAGTCCTAAAACATAACCCTATGCTATCTTTCTTTCATTATTCTTCACTTGGATTTTCTTGAGAGGAAGAGAAGAGGAGAAAGAGCTAGGCTTTTCAATTCAAGCATAAGGATTGGTTGAGGTTCGATTATTTCTTCAATCCCAGGTATGTAAGGCTTACCAAAGTGTGAATTTCCTTTCTTCACATGCCCTTTCATCATATAGAGTTAAGATTTGGGAAAAGAGTTGACATTTGAGAAATTCTACAATCCTACACTTAACCTTTGTATTTATTCATGAGGTCTTATTTTCCTACATGAGGTTAATGCTATGTTGCATGAGTATTGATATGATATTTATGCATGTGTTCCATACATGATAGCATAAACCCTAATTTTCATGATTTTTATGAGTTACACACATGTTAATGAGCTAAGGTTGAGGTTGAGGTTGAGTATATGAGTTGAGCACTTTGAGTAAGATTGAACATGAGAGGCATGTTCCATTGAGTCACACAATATTGCTACATAGGAATATCTTGCTTGCATTGCATAACGAGTAAATTAACTGAGTCTAAATGACTATTTGAGTTTGAGTCATTTTTAATTCTCTTGCATTGATTTATTGAGCCGATGAGAAACTGTGTTAAGCGGAGCATTGAGATTTGAGTTGATTGATTGGGCACTAAGTTTTGAGTTGATTGGATAAGTATTGAGGATTGAGCTAATTGATGAGTTGAGCATGTTTTAATCTTGAGGGAAGTATCAAGCACCGAGCAAAGAGCGAGTATAAATCTTCTTTAACCCCAAGAACTATGTTACCAGTGAAGGATAGTTGTTACAGCTCGTTCTGGTGACTCTTGTCCTACAAATGGATACTTATTATAGATCTATGAGATGGTTGATCGCCTTTTTCTGTGACAAGTTAAGGTCGGGCGTGGCAATGACATTGAACTCGTTGTGTATCGCCAAATTATATGTGGTGGGATGAGGATATCAGTTAAGATGAACTCCCAAGCAACATTAATTGAGCAAGAGTTTTTAAAATGAGTTTATTCCTACTGAGCTTACTTTTAAAAGTATGAGTTACTCTAAACTTGCGTAAACAGATTTGAGCATGAGCTGTTGAGTCGAGGTGAGTGAATTGAGCTTTACTTTTATTGAGCTATTTTACATACCAGTATATTCCATGTATTGACGTCCATTTGGACCTGCATCATTTTATGACGCAGGTACTGGTGATAATAGATTTCAGCTGGCGCACCGTTGAAGTCTAGTTCAGTACACTCCAAAGTTGGTGAGCCTCATTTCATCCCCGAGGCTTCCTTCTTTTCCCTTCTTATTTTCATTGAGTTTTACTTCTTTGATTGAGGTAGTCATGGCCTATCATGGCACTTTCTAGACTTGTTGAGTAGAGGCTTCATAGGTAATGAGTAGAGGATTGTTAAGTATTTTATATTCTAAACTTATTACTGAATACTATGAGTAGTTGAGTTACATTTTGTTTCATATAATGCCTTCCTATTTGAGTTATTCTTTTGTTGTTGAGTTGATGTGACGATGAGTGGTAGTTCTTCAAGTGATGGCTACGCCAAGGGTACCCTCCCGACGCGTAACATACTTGGTATCAGAGGACAGAGTTCAAGAGTCGTAGGGAGTCTCTGGAGTCATGTCTAGTAGAATTTGTTTATGTGTGTGTTGTGCACCACACTTCATAAGCAGGAAGCTATAGGACATTATGAAGCACTCTATGAGAGGAGGTGTAGGTTATCGATTGGATTGTTTGAGGAAGGTGAAGTAGATTTGATTGGTCCAGACATGGTTCACCAAGCTATGGAGAAGGTGAGAATTATTCGAGAAAGGTTGAGGATTGCCTTGAGTAGGCAGAAATCCTACACAGATGTTAGAAGAGGAGACTTTGAGTTTGAGGTCAATGATTGGGTGTATTTGAATGTGTCACCCATGAAGTGTGTGGTCTGATTCGGAAAGAAAGAAAACTTGAGGCCAAGGTACATTGGTCCTTATTAGATCATAAAGAGAGTGAGCAACGTAGCATATGAGTTGGAGCTACCATCAGAGTTAGAGGTCATCCATCTAGTTTTCCATATTTCCATGCTCAAGAATTGTTTGGGAGATCCAAAATTGGTTGTGCCTATTGATAGTATTGGAGTGAAAGACAACCCGATTTATGAGGAGATTCCTGTCAAAATACTTGATCGCCAAGTTCGCAAATTAAGGACCAAAGAGATTGCATTTGTCAAAGTATTATGAGGAACCAATTTATAGAAGAAGCTACTTTGGAGGCGGTAGAGGACATGAAGGCCAAATACCCTCAATTGTTTCTCCCCGTTGATGATGAAAGAGTTGATGGTAATGATTTCTCTCTAAATTCTTGAAATTCTATTCCCTGAGTTCTCCTTTCATTCATAATATGATAGACGGAATTGATGTGATTTGTTGACTATTTGATTGTTTGATTTGCTGAACTTCCTGATTTGATTGATTGCATGAATAAGATGAGGGCTGGTTGATTGTTAGAGTCCATAGGGACATTCGTGCCTTGACCTAAATTCCTATTTTTCCCTTCATTCAAATAGGGAGATAATGTAACAACCCCTAAGTCTTTCCTACCTAATATGGATGTAGATGTCCAGGAGATGCTGAGAAAAATATGAGTAAAAGCTGCAGAAGTAGGTTTACGAGAGTCACTATGTTAGACCCCGTAGTTGGCGACCGTGAAGTAATTTATTTGTAATTGGATTAAAATAGAAAAGTTTGGGACCAAATTGATCAATAAGCAAACTTGAAGCCCTTATGATGCAATTAGGGGAAACTTGATTTTCTATAAATAGCACACTTGTGTTTTT
>JAPFFP010007423.1:0-17504 GCA_026153255.1 Solanum medicagineum
CACTTGGCAGATGTGTAATGCTAGTGTAAAACCATGCAATTCAAGAGTGGAATCATGCTACAAAATTCAATGTAAAAACATCGAAAGATACTTGGTAACACCCTGAAACATATACATCAAAACCCTACATCAAATCTCACAATAGATATTATATTCATAGTTAAAACATGCTAAAACAATCACAACTTCATGAGACTCCAACATAGTGTGCATTGTAATTTATAATAAGTAAAACCCACGAGTAAATCAATTTTAAATCACGCAATTTAGGTAAAAAGGAAGCTTGGGCACCATGGTTGAAAGGACCCAATGGTTGAACCCACACACCTTGACTTTGGAGAATCCTTGAAAAAGATTGGAAATGGAGAGTTGAAGCTTGAATGAATTCATTAAGATTCGGAAGAGATTTGAACACTTGATTTTGAGTGAAATAATAGTCTAAATATTTGAGAGGGTTTTGGGGAATTTCTTGTGTGATATGAAGGTGAAATATGACAAAGTATAGGTATTTTCACATATGGGATGGCTTAAGATCTAGACCCAAAATCATTGGATCGGAATAAAAAAACTACACGAAATAACACGCTGTGCACCCTGGCCGCGTCGCGGCAGGGGCGCTCCTGCTCACTGTTTTTGGCTCACTTTGAATTTTTGAAATTCGGTATGGTTGCTCTAAAATTGGGGTTATACACATTTCCCATTCAATTTGACCCCCTGATCAAGAATATGAAGTCGGATTTTAAATATTATGCACAGATTTTGAGATATATGAAAATTACAATTTCGGGCACTTCCGAGACATTTTCAGGCACTTTCTTTTTTGGTGGGTCGTTTCAATATCTCCCCCTTGGGAATAGTCTTCCCTGAATGTCAAAGAAATGCATATAAGAGAAATAAAGAAGATGATTTCAGCCCACACGAGAATGCAACAATGCACCTAAACATCATTTTCAAAAACCTCAATATAAGTGTCAAAATCAATATGAACTTGTCAATATAAACATGAATACATGCAAATACATGAGGGATGAGACTTATGACTTAGAACCATGGAAGAAGGACTTGACGCCCTATAACAACCTTGAGTAGAATGAAAGAGATACAAATATTGTTTTTCCATGCCCACTCCGTCTCCCTGCGGAACACTTTCGACTTGACGATTCCTCCAAAGGTCCTTGACGAACACTACCTCCTATCAATCAATTTCTCCACCTATCCAGCCAATGCCTCCACTAGGAACTTCTCCTAAGCTAACTTATCCACCACAACACCCATGGCCTCAAAGATTTCTATAGCACCAGAGTCACCAACACATCCCTCAACCTAGAAGCATGAGGAACCGGACGAGCCATATCCATATCCATAGGCAATTCCCATTTACATGCAACCTCACCAGTCTTTCTCTACACCTTATAAGGAGTCATCCCAATCTTAACCCTATTGTCAACCTCAAACACATATAGCCCACTTGATGCCTTAAACCACCATCTCCCCCTTGGGAGACAACCTCCACTATACCATCCTTCCACCCAAAACTTCAAACTCTAATAAGGCGGAATCAAGGCCTTGCTTAAACTAGAACTCTTCAACCAAAGAAGATTTGGAGCAATCAAGAACACTATACCACCATGCTCAGCTTCCTTCAACCTAATCCCACTCTAACAAACCGATGGACCTCTCTAGTCACCCTTTTTTCCATCTTCACCAACATATGCTAGGCTACTTAGAGCACCAACTACAACACTAGTCTTACTGGGGTAAATAATGCACACTCATATGATAATCCTTAAAGAGTTTTAACCAGCTACTTGTTCCCCTCAACTCATGCCAATCACATTTTGCAAACAACCTCATCCCCCAAGACTTGCAACACTACCCCCAAATGGTCCAAAAGGTCTAAATTAATCAATGCTCCAAAAGTAGAGGCCACCTCAAACACATCAAGGTAGGGTTTCAAGAAACTATTCATGAAACCCATAAACATAGCCCGTGCATAAGTCAACCAAACAACTCCACCAATACTCAAATGCTAAGTGCTAGCCTAAAAGACACCTAGGAATATCACGTAACCTCATCCTCACTTGGGGACAAAACTCAAACCAAAAATCAATATTAGAGAAGTGACTAGCCCATTGTAGTTGGCCCAATAGATCATCCATCCTTATCCATCATATTACAACCTTATAGGTCCTACACTCATTGGAAGCATGATATGCATGTAGCCAAACCACCTCAAGACCTCCAACCTATCAAACCAAATTCAACCAAGATCACAAGACAAGATTTTAAGCAATACAGACATGGAACAACCCTTATAAGCCTTACTAGCACCAATAGACTCACATAACCAAATCTTTGTAGCAACAAAAGGAATAATGAAAGAAATGGTGAATCTCAAAACCATCAAAGTATTCATAATAAAATAAAGGAAAACCTCTAACTTATTGGTAGCATCATCGGGCACATCATCCCCTCTTTGCCTTCTTTGAAGAGCATAGAACCGATTGTGGCTCGGGGCACCACCTTGAGGATGAACATTTTCACCCTTGTCTTGCTTACGAGGACAATATGTCTTCTTATGCCCCTCTTCACAACCACGGAAACAAGCATTGGTGTCCTTCAAACTTAGGCTTGTATGAACCTTACCACATGTTGGACACATAGCATCATCTCTATCTTTGGGAATTTCGAACTTTCCTTCAAAATGTGCTCTCTTGGCCTCTTCACCCCTCTCTTCCTCATCTTTTCCTCCTCTAATTGTTCAGCATATGTCATTAGGCTAGACAAATCCATGTCACTTATCAACGTAGCGGACTACCATTCCTCACTTACTAAATTGGATACACCCATCATGAGCTTGTTCATCCTAGACCTTGGATCGGCCACCAATTGGGGAGCATATTTAGAAAGTTGATTAAAATTGAGGGCATGCCCCCCAACACTCATTAACCCTTACTTCAAATACATGAATTGAACCATCTTGGCCTCCCTAAGCTCAAGAGGGAAGACCTGTTAACAAAAGACACCTTAAACTCCTCCCATAGTACCACATTATTGTTTCCCTTCTCCTCCTTCTATTTAGCATACCATAATTGGACCACCCTATTGAGTTGGTAGGCCACCAACTCCGCCTTCTTTTATGACCTAACATCTACAATAGTCAATACTTTGTACACCTCATCCACGAATTATTAGGGCTCCTCATCCAGCTTAGACCCAAAGAACTCAAGCGGGTTCATCATCATGATGTCCCTCATTCAAGATGTAGGAGTCGAAATGTGAGGCGCATGGGACCCTTGATTGATTTGATTGGCCACGGCATGATCTAACATTGTAAGAGCATCCCAGAATTCTTCATGAGCTAGTTGTTCTTCAGGAGAGCGGGCT
Source organism: Solanum medicagineum (assembly GCA_026153255.1). NCBI lineage: Eukaryota > Viridiplantae > Streptophyta > Magnoliopsida > Solanales > Solanaceae > Solanum > Solanum medicagineum. The sequence goes on from JAPFFP010007423.1 coordinate 3,388, forward strand.
CTTCTTCCTCTTACGTTAGGCATGATCTAACATATCAAAGACAATCATTTGGAGGGGATAACCTTATCTCAACTCTGTATCATGAAGACCATGAAAAAGGGAAATATTTCTTAAAATATCTCATAGTCTCTTGCTCATAGTTGTGGTGCATAACACAACTATGAACAAGACTCTAATCGATGCGGTGTGTTGGACACCGAGGACCTAACAACCTAGTGCTCTGATACCAAGTTTGTCATGACCCAAAATAGGTCATAGATGTGACACAGCAAATGGGGAACCCGAAGGAACCCCAAAGAAGCCTCTTAGCATATTGCACACACATCCTTGGTTGCAAAAGCAAAATAGAACAACATAAAAAATGTAAACAAAGGAAATTGGGACTAAGGGAAATAGTTAAAACACTTGAATAATATAAGTGATTCAAAGCTCAAGCATAATACATAACTTGTCCAATAACACCTCTAGCGTAGAACTTAGCAGGGGCAAAGAAAAGCAACTAGACTCACACTCATATTCAAATCATACCATAAAGAAAGAAAGTCTTTAATACAAAGCATAAGAACATATACATTGTCCTCAGAATTGAGGATACACCAACTAACTTAAATAGGAACCACTAGCCACGTAGAGGTGGAGGATGACCAAAAGGAACTCCGGTTCCTACATGGTAATATCATGTAAGCATAGAGTATGTTTTAGTACATTTGAATGTACTAAGTATGTAGGATCCAATGCAACAAGAGATAAGCATCATAATCGAAATGCATAAGCATAAAAAGTGAGTAACATAGAGCAAAATTTCATAGTTATACGTTCCTTTCATCATCATATGGTCATTCAACTCATATGCCATGCATTAGGCCTTCAAAAACTCTATATACATAATCCAGACATTTTTCATACACTTGGCGGATATGTAATGCTAGTGTAAAATCATGCAATTCAAGAGTGGAATCGTGCTACAAAATTCAATATAAAACCATCAATAAATACTTGGTAAAACCCTCAAACAATATGGATCAAAACCCTTCATGATATCTCATAATAGATCTTAGATTCAAAGCTCAAAACTTGCTAAAACAATCTCAATGAGACCCCAACATAGTGTGTAGTGAAATTCATAATAATTAAGACACATGAGTAAATAAACTTTAAATCGTGCAATTTAGGTAAAAAGGAAGCTTGGGCACCATGGGTGAAAGGACCCAATGGTTGAAATCCACATACCTTGACTTTGGAGAATCCTTGAAGAAGATTGGAAATGGAGACTTGAAGCTTGAATGAATTCCTTAAGAACTGAAGAGATTTAGGCACTTGATTTTGAGTGAAATAATAGTCTAAATGTTTGAGAGGGTTTTAGGGAATGTCTTATGTGATGTAAAGGTGAAATATGGCTAAGTATAGGTATTTTCACGTATGGGAAGTCTTAGGTCCAAGACCCAAAAGCCTTGGACCGGACTAAAAAACACTGCATGAAATAAGAAAATGGCATGCCCTGGCCACGTAGCACCAGGGGCGCGCCTGCTCACTATATTTTGGTAATTCTGAATTTTTGAAAAACTTTTCTAAGGTTTTTCTAATGTCATGACCCAATCCTAGGGCCTAGGTGTGACACGGCGAATAGGGAACCCGAAGGAACCCCAAAAAAGCCTCTTAACTTATCATTGCACATCATTAGTCACAGAACATATAAATACATAAAGTGTAAGAGTAAGGGAAAAGGGGCTAAGGCCAAACCTTGCATAATATCATAATCAAGAGACAAGAGTCAAACTCATATCATTGATACATAATATGTCCAACAAGAACCTCTAATACATAGATAAGAGCAGTAGCCAAGACAAAGCAACCGGGCTCACCCTTATAGTCAAAATAGACAATAATGAAGAATGTCTCAATACATAATAAGAGCAACATAGACCAAGGCCCCCGAAGTGGAGGACTTACCAACTAGCTTGAATAGTACTGAACTAGCCACGTGGAGGAGGATGGTCAACTTGGGCTTCAATTCCTATATGGTGTTATCATGTAGGCAAGAGTATGCGTTAGTATATTTGAATGTACTAAGTATGTAGGATGCATTACAACAAGAGATAGGCATCATAATAAAAATGCATAATAATAGGCAATAGGCATAACATAACAATATGGCATGTATGATCAATGTATAAGTAAAACATGCTTATGTAGGTCATGCTCATATCGGATATCATATGTGTAGAAGAGACCAATCTAGCTTTCAAGATTACAAACCCCTTGGTAGGTTGATGATGATGCCACCCCATCACTTAGGTGGTGAGGTACATACCCTTAACTAAGTTTATAAGTACAAATCCCCATCTAGGTTGATGATGATGCCACCCCATCACCTTGTTGGTGAAGTACAGACCCCTCACTAGGTTGATGAGTACGAACCCCCATCTAGGTTACCTGGGTTGTTGGTCCCCCCGGACTGGGAATGGTCTAATGCAACACTTTATATAGAATTCATCACATATATAGGCTCATTTCATCATCATAACATCATTCATATCATCTCATACTTTGGACCTTCAATTCCTCAAGAAACCACATCCGGACATTTTATCAAGACTTATAAGGGTGTATAATAGGGGTATAAGACCTCGCAATTTAGAGATAAAATCATGCAAGAAAATCCATTGTAAAACCATCAATCAACACCTTGCAATACCCTAAAGCAATATACATCAAAACCCCTCCTCAAATCCTATAATAGATCCAAGACTTAAAGCTCAAAACATAGTAAAATAGTCATAATTTCACATAGCTTTATCATAGTGTGCAGTGAATTTCATAATATGCAAGAACCATTTGAAAATCAACTTTAAATCATGCAAATTTGAGTGAAAGGAGACTTGGGTATCATGGGTGAAAGGAACCCATGAAATAAACCATATACCTTAGCTTGGAGATGAACTTAGTGGATGGAGGCTTGAAGCTTGAAGAAGAACCTTGAAGGAAAACCTTAGTTCCAGATGAGGGTTTGAGACTTGAATTAGGGAGTGAAAATATGGCCTAGTATTTGAGTAAGTATTGGGGAGTGTTTAGGATTATATGAGGGTGAAATATGGCTAAGTATAGATAAAAACACGTTTGGGAACACGTAGGCCCAAGACCTAAAAGTCTTGGACCCGCATAGTAAAATAACTGGCAGAAACTACACAAGTCTGCGTCGTGGATCTGTCGCGGAGACCAAGTTTACACATGTCCATGACAGTTGTGCGTCATGGACTGATTTTGGAAATTGAAATTTTGGAAATTTGAAATTGCGTTTCGATTGCCCTAAAATCGAGATTAGACCCTTTTCCCCCTAATTTTGACCCCCTGAAAAATATGAAGTCGGATTTTCGATATTGAGCACGGATTTTGAGATATCTGGAATTTACAGTTTCGAGCATTTTGAGGCACATGTTCGAGCACTTTTTGGGGTCGTTTCAATATCTCCCCCTTGGGAACATTTGTACCCGAACGTAAAAGAGAACAAGACAAGAGTGATTATAAACAAATTAGCCCAACAAGAATGCAATATTATATTTAAAACACCATTTTAAAAATCTCAACATAAGTGTAAAATCATCATAAATTTGCCAACTTAAAAATGAATACATATGAATGACATAAGGGCTGAAATACAGGACTTGAAATCACATAAAGGACTTAGAATTAGTACCTTAGGCTTGACTGGGGTAGAAAAGATAAGGATACTGCTTTTGCATGTCCGCTTCGGCCTCCCATGTAGCACTTTCGACTTGTTGGTTCCTCCAAAGGACCTTAACGGATGCCACCTCCTTGTTACTCAATTTCATCCCTTGCCTATCCAAAATTTGAACTGGAGTCACCTCATAAGTTAAGTTATCCTCAATAACATCCACTACATCAAGAGGCACAATAGCATTAGGATCACCAACATATTTTCTCAACATAGAGACATGGATTACCAAATGAACCAAATTCATTTCACTAGGCAACTTCAACTCATAAGCTACGTTGCCAACCCTCTTTATCACCATATAAGGACCAACATATCTTGGACTCAACTTCCAACGTACCACACATTTTGTTGGAGAAACTTTCAAATAGACCCAATCACCCACTTTGAATTCAAGGTCTCCTCATCTCACATCGGCATAGGATTTTTGACAACTTTGGGCTATTTTCAACCTTTCCCTAATTATCCTAACCTTCTCAAGAGCCTTCATAAGTAGATACGGTCCCAATAAATCCACCTCTCCAACCTCAAACCAACCAACCGGTGATCTACAATGTCCTCCATAAAGATCCTCAAAAGGAGTCATACCGATGCTAGAGTGATAGCTATTGTTGTAGGCAAACTCAATCATCATCCCCACTACCCCTCAAATGCAATACACATGTCCTAAGCATATATTCAAGGGTCTGAATGGTTCTTTTGCCTTGGCCATCCGTTTTAGGGCAAAAGGCCATACCTAAGGTGAACTTTTATACCAAGACCCCTTTGAAAAGACCTCCAAAAGTGTGAAGTGAATTGTGCACCACATTTTGATATGATGGACAAAGGAACTAACTTCACTAACTCATGGACGTACAACCTTGAATACTGTTCAACTCAGTATGTAGTCTTAACCAATAGAATGTGAGCCGATTTCGTCATCCTATCACCGACGAACCATATAGAATCCAAACCTTTCCTAGTCTTGGGAAACTGAGCCACAAAATCCATATTCATTACCTCCTACTTCTATGTAGGAATCTCTATGTCTTGTGTTAGGCCACTCGGCGTTTGATGCTTGGCTTTGGCTTGTTGACAACTATGGCAATCGAAAACGAATTTGGCAATGTCCCTCTTCATGCCTCCCCAACAATACACATCCCTCAAGTCTCTATATATTTTTGTAGGACCGAGGTGGATGGAATAAGAAGAATTATGGGCCTCATCAAGGATCTTCTCCCTCAAACCATCAACACAAGGCACACAAAATCTACCTTGGTACCTAAGGGCCCCATCTCTACCTTGGGAGAAAACCTCTACTTTGCCCTCTTTCACCAAGGCCTTAAATTCAAGCAAGGAGGAGTCAAGATCTTGTTTTGCTATCACCTTATAAACCAATGAAGACTTGACCTATGAACAACAACAACAACACCATCATCGCCAACCTCTTCCAACCTAACCCCTAATCTAGCCAATTGATGCACCTCCCTAGTCATTTCCTTATCAGCACCTTTAAAATGAGTTAGCCTACCCATAGAAACCCTACTCAAAGCATCCGCCAAAACATTTGCCTTACCCAGATGATAGTGCACACTCATATCATAGTCTTTAAGAAGTTCTAACAATCTCCTTTGCTTCAAGTTGAGATCTTTTTGAGTGAATACGTATTAGAGGATCTTATGATCGGTCAACACATCCACATGCACCCCATATAAGTAGTGACGCCAAATCTTTAATGCAAACACAAATGTAGCAAATTCTAAATCATGGGTAGGATAGTTCCTTTCATGTACCTTGAGTTGTCTACAAGCATAAGCTATGCCCTTACCTTTTTGCATTAACACACAACCCAAACCCACTCTCGAAGTATCACAATACAGCACAAATCCCTCAAGTCCATCTAGTAGTGATAATATACGAATGGACACAAGCTTATCTTTCAATGTTTGAAAGCTTCTTTCACATTCATCGGTCCACATAAACTTAACCTTCTTTTGAGTCAATCATGTCATAAGGGAATAAATGGAAGAGAACCCATTCACAAACCATATATACTAACTCGCAAGGCCCAAGAAACTCCTAATGTCCGATGGGGTCAATGGTCTAGGCGAATTTCTAATCACATTTGTTTTCTTCAGATCCACCTTAATACCATCCCCCGACACCACACGACACAAGAATGCAACCTCCTTCAATCAAAGTTCATACTTTTCATATTTGACATACAATTTCCCCTTCCTCAATCTTTGCAACACAACCCTCAAGTGCCTCATATTCTCCTCCCTACTATGTGAATAGACCAATATATCTTCAATGAAGACCACAACAAAGGAATCAAGATAAGGTTTGAAGACCCTATTCATTAGGTCTATGAAGATGGCCGGTGCATTGGAGTTTTATAAAATGCTGATTTATTATGCATGTTTACCTATTTCAAGCTCATACCATGAATTTATGTTGTCTATTGATATTATACATGAGTCAAGTTATGAAATCTATAAGCTATTGTGAAGGTCTGATACTATTTACAAGTTACCTATGATGGGATTTTACTATGATGTTGGTGAGCTGATTTACGTGACTTTAAGATGCAATAATTTCATTATTTTATGATCTATACTCTTGCATTTTGCATGATTTAAACATGTTCTCATATGTAACCACCAAGTGTTCAATGAAATGTCAAGTCAAGAATTCTCAAGTTATTTACATGTTTTACAAGTCAAATGACTTCATGATGAATATGGGCTATCAAGTATGTTATGAATACATGAAATTATCTATGATTATGCAAGTATGAAATTGAGCCCTATTTTCAAGATTTACCTCTTGTGAGCTATTTATGCTAAAGCAAGAGTTTATGTATGAGTATTATCATATTTCAAGTTAGGCTCACCATTACAGGTAAAGTTTCTTTAAGAGCTACTCATGTTATCATTCTATATTAAGTGTTACTAAAGCAATGATTATTTTAAGTAGTCCGTGGGATTAGACTTAGCACTGATGAATTGGATGTTGGCGTGGACTATCTTTAAGGGTTAATACAGCTTTCCTCTAACTATGTGCCAACATAGGATTATGTTATACCCTTGCTATAGTAGTGGATCCATTTAGTGCACTTTATCATGAAATCCACCTCGAAATGGGACAAGTTCTTGTAAGGGGGTTACATCTCCAAAATGGGATGGGCTCCTATAAGGTGAAGTATAATCATCAAGATTCTAAGTTGTAGCTCGCTTGGTATTATTGTTTGTCGGTTGAGGTCTTTTCCCACAAATGTATTATGTTCTATGCGAGTTGAATGATTTACAAGCATGTTTTACTTCAAAAATTGATCGTGCATGTCATATTGAGATTATGTTAATCTATTGCCTATTACTATGCATTTTGTCTATATTGGCTTATATCTTGTTGCATTGCATCCTACATACTTAGTACATTCAAACCTACTAACGCATACTTTATGCCTATATGACATCACCATGTAGCGACCGAAGCTTCTCTTGAGCATCCTCCGAGTGGCTAGTGAGATTATTCGAAGATAAGCTTGGTGAGTTCTCAAGTATGGGGACACTATCTATTTTCTCTTTCTATTTCTAAAACTTCTAGATGTTAAATACTTGACATTATAAGGGTGAGCCCAGAGAGTGTCTTGGCCCCCGCTCCATTCTATGTTTAGAGGTGTTGGAATATGACGATGTATTTATGTTATAAGCTTGACTCTTTATGCTTTATGATTATCAAAGAGTTCCCTTAGTCCCGCTTCCTTATTATATTATCTCTTGTGATTGTTTCTCTTCGGGTTCCCATTCTTCATGCCACATCTAGGCCTTAGGCCTGGGTCATGATAAACTTGGTATGAGAGCACTAGGTTGTTAGTGGTCCTCAGAATCATAGACACTGTGTCGATTAGAGTCTTGTTCATGGTTGTGAAGTGCACCACAACTATGAGTAAGAGACTATGAAACATTTTAGGAAATGTTTCCCTTCTTCATGACCTAAGTCGTGCTATAGATGTTAAGGTAAGGCTTTTCCCCAACGAATGTTATTTGCTATTCTAGATCATGTCGATTCCAAGAGGAAGAAGAGCCTGTAAACCTAGGGAGCAACCAGCTCCTCCTGCTCCTCAAGCCCCTCAAGAAGGAGGGCTAGGCCAAGAAGAATTTTTTGATGCTATTACAATGTTGGCTCATGCTATGACCAACCAAATCAACCAAGGGGCCAAAGCCCCTCTTGCTCCTACTCCGTCCTCAAAGGTAAGGTATTTTAGTAGGATGAATCCACCAGAGTTTTATGTGTCCAAGGTGGATGACGATCCCTAAGAATTCATTGATGAGGTATATAAGGTGTTGTCCATTATTAGGGTTAATTTGAGGAAAAAATGGAGTTGGAGGCCTACCAACTCAAAGGGGTGGCTCAAATATGTTTCACTGAATGAAAGATAAAGAAGGGGAATTGTGATGCTATCCCGTGGGAGGAGTTCAAAGCAGCATTTCTTAACTGATTCTTTCCTATTAAGCTAAGGGAGGTGAAGATAATGGAATTTATGAATCTAAAGCAAGGATCTATGAGTGTGAGGGAGTATGTCCTCAAGTTCAATCAACTCTCCAAGTATGCCCCACAATTGGTTGTTAAGCAAAGGTCAAGGATAAACAAATTTGTATCGGGTGTATCCGACTTAGTTAATGAGGAGTGTCGTACTACCAGGCTAATAGGTGATATGGACTTGTCCTACCTTTTGACATGTGCCGATCAAATAGAGGGGGAAAATATTAAAAAGAGAAGAAGTAGTGAGTCCAAGAGGGCTCGATTGGAAGGTGGGTTCCAAGGTTCTAAAGGTGGTTGGTTTCCTCAAGGCCACAATTTCCAAGACCAAGGGTCATCCAGTGCTTCCAACAAGAGGTTTGTCAGTGATAGGGTGCCTATTCAAAGGTTCCAAGGTGGTAATGGAGGAATGGTAAAGCCTAGATGTCCGATGTGTGTAAAGAATCATAGTGCTCATTGTTTGAGAAATTCAAATTCTTGCTTTGGTTATGGTGAAGTTGGCCACAAGGTTATGATTGTCCTTATGCTCAACCCAAAGGTAGATATGGCCGTCCTCAATGCCAAAGTGCTAATGTGAGCCAAAGAGGAAGGGGACAACATCAAGGAGATGGTCCAAGGCAAAATTGATTCTATGCTATTCAATGGAGGCAAGGAGTTGATGAGGTACCCGATGTTGTTACCGATATATTAAAGGTTTTTGATTTTATATGTATGCATTAATAGACCAGGGTGCCACTATTTCTTTTATTACTCCTTTTGTTGCCAAAAAACTTATGTTAGTCCCGAATTGTTGTGTAATCCTTATGAAGTGTCTTCCCCTATTGGTGAGTCCATTGTTGCTAAAAGAGTCTAGAGAAATTTTCCCATGTTCATTTTGCATAAAATCTTACTTTGTGATTTTGTTGAATTGGATATGGTATATTTTGATATCATTCTTGGGATGGATTGGTTGCATGCATATTATGCTTCTATTGATTGTAGAACCCATAGGGTCAAATTCTAATTCCCTAATGAGCCCGCCCTTGAGTGGGAAAGTCATGATGTGGTGGTCAAGGATAGATTCATTTCTTGTCTTAAAGCCCAAAACTTGATTTCTAAAGGTTGTCTTTATCATCATGTCAGGGTTAGGGATGTAGAGTCCAAAGTCCTTCCTATTGAGTCAGTTCTGGTGGTTAATAAGTTTTTTGATGTCTTTCCTAATGAGCTTCCCGGTGTTCCTCCCAAAAGGAAATAGATTTTGGTATAGACCTCCTTCTCGATACTCAACCCATTTATGTTCCCCCTTATCGTATAGCCCTAGTGAAGTTGAAGGAGTTGAAAGAGCAATTGAGGGATTTGTTGGAACAGGGTTTGATAAGGCCTAGCAAGTCACCTTGGGGTGCACCAGTGTTATTTGTGAAGAATAATGATTGTTCTTTTAGAATGTGCATTGATTACCAACAACTTAATAGAGTCACCATAAAGAACAAGTACCTTCTACCAAGGATTGTTGACCTTTTCGATCAAATTTAAGGGGCTAGTCACCTTTCTAAGATTGATCTTCGATCCAAGTATCACCAAGTGAAAGTGAGGGAGTATGACATTCCCAAGGCAGTTTTCCGGACTAGGTATAAGCACTTTGAGTTTGTGGTTATGTCTTTTGGGTTGACTAGTGGATATATCTATGGATCTTACGAATAGGGTCTTTAAACCCTACCTCGACTTGTTTGTGGTGGTATTTACATGATACTTGATTTACTCCCATGGTGAGGAGGAGTATGTGGATCACTTGAGAGTGGTGTTGCAAATCATGAGGGAGGAGAGATCTTATGCAAAATATGAGAAATGTGAGTTTTGGTTGAAAAAAGTTGCATTTTTGGGACATGTCGTGTTGGATGATGGTATTTAGGTGGATCCAAAGAAAATGGAGATGATTAGAAATTGGCTTAGAACTTTGATTCATCAGACATTAGAAGCTTCTTGGGTTTGGCGGGTTATTACCTGAAGTTTGTGACTGGTTTCTCTTCTATTGCTTCTCCTATGACTAAATTGACTCAAAAAAGTGAAATTTGTGTGGACCGATGAGTGTAAAAAGAGTTTCCAAAATTTGAAAGATAAGCTTGTCTCCGCTCCTATCTTGGCTCTACCGGAAGGGTTGGAAGGATTTGTTGTATATTGTGATGCTTCAATAATTGGTTTGGGGTGTGTTTTGATTCAAAGTGGTAAAATGATAGCATATTCCTCTAGACAACTTAAGGTGCATGGGAAGAATTATCCCACCCATGATCTTGAATTGGCGGTCGTGGTATTTGCTTTGAACATTTGGCGTCACAACTTGTATGGGGTTCATGTTGATGTGTTTACTAACCACAAAAGTCTCCAATATGTGTTCACCCAAAAAGACCTTAACTTGAGACAAAGAAGGTAGTTAGAGCTCCTTAAAGATTATGAGTATGCATTACCACCTGGCAAAGCTAATGTTGCGGCCGATGCTCTATGTAGGGGTAGTCTAGCTCATGTTGATGATGGTGATAAAGAGGTGGTTAGAGAGGTCCACTGGTTGGCTAGATTGGGTGTTAGGTTGGATAAAGTTGATAATAGGGTTGTTGATGGTTCTAAGTCTTCTTTGATTGAAAAGGTAAAGGCAAAACAAGATCTTGACCCCGTGTTGTTAGAGTTGAAGACCATGGTGAGGGATGGTAAGGTGGAGGTTTTCTCCCAATGGTGATATGGTGCCCTTAGGTACCAAGGTAGATTATTTGTGCTAAATGTGTATGATTTGAAAGATTTGATTGTGAAGGAAGCCCATAATTCATCATATTCCATTCACCCCGATTCTACAGAGATGTATAGAATCATGAGAGAAGTGTATTAGCGGGGTGGTATAAAGAGAGACATTGCCAAGTTCATATGTGGATGTCACAATTGCCAACAAGTGAATGCTGAACATCAAAGGCTGGGTGGCCTAGCCCAAGATATAGAGATTCCTACTTGGAAGTGGGAGGAAATCAACATGAATTTTGTGTTTGGGTTGCCTAAGACTAGGAAACATTTTGATTCTATTTGGGTTGTTGTGGATAGAATGACAAAGTTGGCTCACTTCCTACCGATCAAAACTACTTATGATACTGAAGATTATGCCAAGTTGTATATAGATAAGTTGGTTAGATTGCATGGAGTTCCCTTGTCTATCATTTTGGATAGTGGTGCTCAATTCACTTCTCACTTTTGGAGATCTTTCCAGAAAGGTCTTGGTACCGAGGTTAAGCTTAGCATGGCCTTTTACCCTCAAACGGATGGTTAAGCTGAGCGGACTATCCAAACTCTTAGGGATATTCTTAGAGCTTGTGTTTTGGAGTGTAAGGGTAGTTGGGATGAGCATCTTCAACTCATTGAATTTTCTTACAACAATAGCTACCACTCAAACATTGGTATAACTCCTTTTGATGCTCTGTAAAGTAGGCGTTGTAGGTCCCCAGTTGGGTGGCTTGAAGTTGGAAAAATGGCTTTGCTAGGTCTGGATTTGGTTGGAAACCTTGGAAAAGGTAAGGTTGATAACAGAAAGATTGAGAACAACCCAAAGTAGACAAAAGTCCTACTCCGATGTGAGGAGAAGCGATGTTGAGTTTGAGGTTGGTGATTGGGTCTATTTGAAGGTCTCACCCATGAAGGGTATGGTCCGGTTTGGTAAGAAGGGGAAATTATGTCCAAGGTTTGTGGGTCCTTATAGAGTTTTAAGGAGGATTGGTAAGGTTGCATATGAGTTGGAGTTGCCCATGGAGATGGACATGGTACATCTAGTTTTCCATGTGTCCATGTTGAGAAAGTGTATGGGTGACCCAAGTGCGATAGTGCCCTTGGATATTGTAGGTGTTGTAGAAGATAATTTGATTTATGAGGAGGTCTCGGTGGAGATTTTGGATAGACAAGTGAAGAGGTTGAGAAACAAAGACGTAGCTTTCGTCATGGTTCTTTGGAGGAATCAACAAGTTGAGAGTGTCATATGGGAAGCCGAGGCAGACATGAGTAAGAGATATCCATATCTCTTCCATTCCACTCAATCCAAAAAAAGGTACTAATTTAAGTCCCCTATATGATTTCAAGTCTTAAGTTTTAACCCTTATTCATTTTACATGCATTCATGTTTATATTGACAAGTTCATGGTAATTTTTGACATTCATGTTGAGATTTTTGAAAATGATGTTTAAATGCGTTCTTGCATTTATGTCAGGCTACAATCTTCATTATTACTTCTCTTATATACGTTTCTTTGACATTCGGGGATGAATGCTCCCAATGGAGAGATATTGGAATGCCCAAAAAATGTGCTTTGGAAATGCCCATAATTATAATTTCCATATATCTCAAAAATTGTGAGCGATATTGAAAATCCGACTTCATATTCTTGATCAGCGGGCAAAATTGAGTGGACAATGGCAATAATCGAGATTTTAGAGGACCCGTAGCGAAAAATATTTTTCACAAGAATTCGATTTCTAGTAGTCATCTGCACCCTGGTTGCGACGGGCCACTGGCGTGGATCAGGGTTGGAGATGCCTGCACGATGGGTCCATGTAATGGACCTGAGGCAGACCAGTGTATTATTTTCCTTAGTTTTTCATTTCGGCCCAAGGCCCTTGGAGTCATAGCCCCATGCCCACTTATGCGTGAAAGCACCTACATTTAGCCATTTTTCAACTCTATATCACTGAAGACCCTCTCAATAACCTATCCAAGACTTAACCAAATATTTCTTCAAAATTCAAATGTCTCAAGCTTAATTCTGAATCTCAAGAACTTCATTCAAGCTTCAAGTTTCCTTCAAGTCTACATCAAGGAATTCCCCAAATTTAGGTATGTGGATTTCATCCATTGGGTCCTTTCACCATGGAGCCCAATCTTCTTGTTATGAAAATTGTAGGTTTTCAAGTGGCATTTTCTATGGGTATCTCTTATTATGGATTTTGATTATAAATTTTGTTGGGGTTTTATGAAATGTAGATTTATTATGCATGTTTACATATTTCAAGATTATACCATGAATTGATTTTGTCTCTTGAGACTATACATGATTCAAGCTATGAAATCTATGAGCTATTGAGAAGTTTTGCTATGATTTACATGTTACCCATTATGGGATTTTACCATGATGTTGGTGGGCTGATTTACATGACTTTAAGACGCATTGATATCACTATTTGATGATCTATACTCTTGCATTTTGAATGATTTAAACATGTTCTCATATGTGCCCACCAAGTGGTCAATGAAATGTCAAGTCAAGAATTCTCAAGTTATTTACATAATTTACAAGTCACATGACTTCATGATGAATATGGGCTACCAAGTATGTTATAAATTCATAAAATTATCCATGATTATGCAAGTATGAAGTTAAGTCCTATTTTCAAGATTTTTCCTCTTGTGAGCCATTCATGTTAAAGGAAGGGTTCATGTATAATTATAATCTATTCTCATGTTTCAGGTTAGGCTCACCATTAGAGGTAAAGTATGTTTAAGAGATACTCATGTTCTGATTCTATGTTCATAAGAAGTTACTAAAGATATGATTATTTCATGTATTCCAAGGGATTAGACTTAGGACTGATGGATTGAATGTCGGCATGGACCATCTTCAAGGGTCCATACTCCTTTCTTCAAACTATGTGCCAACATAGGATTATGCTATGCCCTTGCTATACTAGTAGATCTATTTAGTGCACTTTATTATGAAATCTCTCCTGAAATGGGATAGGTCCTGTAAGGGGGGTCACTTCTCCGAAATGGAACGGGCTCCCGTAAGGTGAAGTATGATTTACCTTGAGGTGTAATCATCGGGATTCCAAGTTGAAGCTTACTTGGTCTTATTCTTTTTCAGTT
>JAPFFP010007434.1:0-40557 GCA_026153255.1 Solanum medicagineum
TACTCACTCAAACACTTAGACTCATATTTCACCCTAAATTCAAGTCCAAAACTCAAGACCAATCTTAAGGATTTCATCAATGATCTCAATTGAACTTCAAATCTCCATTTCCAATCTTCTTCAAGAGTTCTCCAAAGTCAAGGTATGTGGTGTTGAGCCTTTGATTTTTTTCACCCATGGTGCCTAAGCCTCCTTTTTACTAATATTGCATGATTTAAAGTTGATTTTGCATATGGGTCTTGTATATTAAGAAAGTTACTACACAGTGATTTTAGTTCATGAAAGTATGGTTGTTTTAGCATGTTTTGAGCTCTAAATCTTAGTTCTAATGTTGAGTTTGATGAGGGGTTTTGATGCGAAGGTTTGGGGGTGTTGCGAGGTGTTGATTGATGTTTTTACTATAAATTTTATTGCATGATTTCATCTCTAAATTACATGATCTTTTACCCCCATTACACAGCCCCAAGTGGTTGATAAAATGTCCGACTAGGGTTTCTTGAGGAATTGAAGGTCCAATGCATGTCATATAGGTTGAATAGTGTTAGCATGATTATGCCATGGTGAAATGATGATAGAATGATGATGAAACAATATTGTGCATATGATGTAAAATGATGAGAGGAAATGTAGGTATATGATGACTTTATGATGATGAAAGTATGTTGTACATGTGTTGAATTCATAAAAAGTATCTATGATGTTGCAAGTTGATTGCCTTATGAGGGGGGTACCAAGCGTCAATCACCTTGTTGAGAGGGTGCAAAGTCTCAATCACCTTGATGAGGGGGTGCCAAGCCTCGGTTGCCTTGTTGAGGGTGTACCAATCCTCAATCACCTTGTTCAGAGGGTGCTAAGTCTCAATCACCTTGATGTGGGGGTGCCAAGCCTTAGATGCCTTGTTGAGGGGGTATCAAGCCTCAACCACTATTCAAGGAATGGTGTACTTTGGAGTTGGGAAGTAGTTCACTTGGTCTATGATGATAGTCCATTCTATATAAGCATATGATTCACTAACATGTTTTACTTCAAGTATCGTTCACACATGTCATATTGATAGTATGCTATCCCTTATCTACGTTTATTCATGTTGTCTATCTCTTGTTCATTGCATCCCACATACTTAGTATATTCAAACATACTAACGTTTACTCTATGCCTAAATGATGCTACCATGTATGAACCGGAGCTCCTATTGATTCTTCTTGTGGCTAGACAGATTGTTCAAGTTAGCCTTTGGTGAGTCCTCCATTCTGGGGACAATGACTATTCTCTTATACAATGTTCTAAGACTATCTTTCTTTTATGTATGTATTAACTATGAGGGTGAGCCCAATTGCTTGTCTTGGCCCCCGCTCTATTTTATGTAGTAGAGGTGTTGTCGGACATGTTTTGTATTATGCTTGACTTTTACTCACTTATGCTATTCAAGCTATTTAAGTATAAATCACTCTCTCTCCCTTCCTTAGTCCCAATTACCCTTGTTTATATTTCTTATGTTGTTTTACATTGCTTCTGCGACCAAGGATGTGTAATGATATGCTATGAGGATTGTTTGGGGTCCCTTCGGGTTCCCCATTCGCCTGTCACTTCTAAGCCCTAGGCTTGGGTCGTGACAACTCTATTGAGCTTGCTATGTTTTTATGAAATGAAGAATGACCCTTAGTCCCTTAATTCCCTTTTTACTACTCTTATTGTTTTATTTAGTGCTTCTGCAACCAAGGATGTGAAATGATATGTTAAGAGGCTTGATTGGGGTTCCCTCGGGTTCCCCATTCGCCGTGTCACATCTAGGCTCTAGGCTTGGCTCGTGAGAAACTTGGTATTAGAGAACTTGGTTGTTTATGGTCCTTGACATCCAACACACCACGTCATTAGAGTCTTATTCATGGTTTTGTTATGCACCACAGCTATGAGTAAAGGGCTTTGAGATGTTTTAGGAAATGTTTTCCTTCTTCGTACTTTATGTCGAGCTATAAAAGATAAGGTAAGATTACCCCCCCCCCCCAACTATTGTTCTTTGTTATGCTAGATCATGCATAACACAGGAGAAAGAAGAGCCTGCACCCCCGAGGAGCAACCAGACCATGGAGAGCTTTGGGATGCTCTCCCCTTGCTTGCACAAGTTGTGGCTAACAAGCCAACCAAGGGGCCCAAGCCCCTCATGCTCCTACTCCGGCATCTCAGGTGAGAGACTTCATGAGGATGAAACCATCGGAATTCAATAGGTCTAAGGTTGATAAGGACCCTCAAGAGTTCATCGATGAGGTCTATAAGGTATTGGCTATCATGGGTGTGAGATCGGAAGATAAAGTGGAGTTGGCGGCCTACCAACTCAAAGGGGTAGCACAAATATGGTACAACCAATGGAAGAAGGAGAAGGGGATCAACAATGTGGTTCTATGGGAGGAGTTCAAGGCGGCCTTTCTTAATTGATCTTCCTTCTTGAGCTTTGGGAAGCCAAATTGGTAGAGTTCATGAACTTGAAACAAGGATTTATGAGTGTGCGGGAGTATTCCCTCAAGTTCAACCAACTCTCAAAGTATGCTCCACACTTGGTTGCCGACTCAAGGTTTAGGATGAATAAATTTGTGATGGGTGTTTCCAATTTGGTAAGTGAAGAATGTTGGTCCACTATGTTGATAAGTGACATGGATTTGTCCTATTTGATGATCAATGCCAAACAAATGGAGGAGGAAAAGTTGAGGAAGAAGAGGGGTCATGAGGCCTAGAGGGCCCGTTTTGATGGTAAGTTCCAAAGTCGCAAGGGTGGCCGGTTTCATCAAGGCCAAGGATCTTCTCATGCTTTCTATAAGAGGTTTGCCAATGACTTTCCAAGGGCCCAAGGTGATGGTGGTGTAGGTCCTTTTGATGTGTATCCAATGTGTGGTAAGGGTGGTTATGGTGGCCCATGCTTGAAGAATACCAGTGCTTGTTATGGTTGTGGGGAAATGGGTCATAAGGAAATAAATTGTCCTCAAAATCGCAGCAAAGGTAAAGATGTTCATCCTCAAAGTCGGGGTGCCAATGTGGTTCCTTTCGGAAGAGGTGGTCAATAAGGTGGTGCCCCGAGGCACAATCGATTTTGTGCTTTGCATGGGAGGCAAAGGGTTGATGAGGTGCCCAACATTTTTATTGGTATGTTAAAAGGCATTGATTTTGATGTGTATGCATTGATTGATCCCGGTGTCACTCTTTCTTTTGTTACGTCTTTTATTGCCAAAAAATTCCACGTTGAGCCCAAATTGTTGTGTGAATCATATGAGGTGTCTACTCCTATTGGTGTATCTATTGTTTCTAGGAAGGTTTATAGAGACTGTCCCATTTGTATCTTGCATAAAATATTGCCTTGTCACCTTGTTGAGTTAGATATGGCTGATTTTGATGTCATTCTTGGAATGGATTGGTTGCATGCATACTATGCCTCTATTGATTGTAGAACCCGTATGGTAACAAGTTTCAATTCACAAATGAACTTGTCCTTGAATGGGAGAGTCATGATGTGGTGGTCAAGGTAGGTTTATCTCTTGCATTAAAGCCCGTAAGTTGATCTGTAAGGAGTGTCTTTATTATCTTGTGAGGGTTAGGGATTTGGAGTCCAAAGTCCTTCCAATAGATTCAATTCCAGTGGTAAATGAGTTTCTTGATGTCTTTCCAAATGACCTTCCTGGTGTTCCTCCCGAAAGGGAAACAGACTTTGGCATAGACCTGCTCACCGATACTCAACCCATTTCTATTCCCTCTTACCATATTGCTCCAGCGGAGTTAAAGAAGTTAAAGGAGCAATTGAGGGACTTGTTAGAGAAGGGTTTTATTAGGCCTAGACAATCACCTTGGGGTGCACCGGTGTTGTTTGCTAAAAAGAAGGGTGGGTCTCTTAGAATGTGCATTAACTACTGGCAACTTAATAGGGTCACCATCAAGAATAGGTATCCTCTTCTAAGAATCGATGACTTGTTTGACCAATTGCAAGGGGCTAGCCACTTCTTTAAGATTGATCTTCGGTCAGAGTATCATCAAGTGAAGGTGAGGGAGTGTGAGATTTCCAAGATGGCCTTCCGGACTAGGTATGGGCAACTTGTGATGTCTTTTGGGTTGACCAATGCATCGACTATCTTCATGGATCTAATGAATAGGGTCTTTAAACCCTACCTTGATTTGTTTGTTGTTGTCTTCATTGATGATATTTAGATCTATTCTCATAGTGAGGAGGAGCACGTGGCTTATTTGAGGGTAGTATTGCAAAGATTGAGGGAGGAGAAGTTGTATGCTAAATATGAGAGGTGTGAATTTTGGTTGAAAGAAGTTGCATTTCCAGGTCATGTGGTGTCGGGGGATGGTATTAAAGTGGATCCTAAAAAGACGAATGCGATTAGGAATTGACCTAGGCCATTGACCCCTTCAGACATTACGAGCTTCTTGGGCTTAACGGGTTACTACCAGAGATTTGTGAATGGGTTCTCTTCTATTGCTTCTCCTATGACTAAATTGACTCAAAAGAAGACTAAGTGACTGATGAGTGTGAAAAGAGCTTCTAAACCTTGAAAGATAAGCTTGTGTTCGCTCCTATTTTGTCTTTATTGGAAGGGCTAGAAGGGTTTGTTGTGTATTGTGATGCTTCCCGGGCTGGTTTGGGTTAGTTGTTAATGCAAAATAGTGAGGTAACAGCCTATGCTTCTAGGCAACTGAAGGTGCATGAAAAGAATTATCCTACTCATAATCTTGAATTAGCCGCCATGGTTTTTGCATTGAAAATTTTGCGTCATTACTTGTATTGGTGCATGTTGATGTGTTTACCGATCATAAGAGCCTCCAATATGTGTTCACTCAAAAAGATCTTCACTTGAGGCAAAAAAGGTGGTTAGAACTTCTTAATGATTATGATATAAGTGTGCATTATCATCCTGGTAAGGCTAATGTTGTGGCAGATGCTTTGAGTAGGGTGTCTATGGGTAGTCTAGCTCATGTTGATGGTGGGGGCATAGAGGTGGCTAAGGTCATCAATCGGTTGGCTAGATTAGGGGTTAGGTTTGAAGAGGTTGGTAATGGTGGCATTGTGGTTGTTTATGGTTCAAAGTCTTCCTTGGTTGATGAGGTAAAAGAAAAGCAAGATCTCGATCCCTTCTTGTTAGCATTGAAGGCCTTGGTGAAAGGGGGCAAGGTGGAGGTTTTCTCCCGGGGGGAGATGGTGTCCTTAGGTACCAAGGTAGGTTGTGTGTGCGTTGTGTTGATGGCTTGAGTGAAAGGAATCTTGATGAGGCTCACGGGTCTTCCTATTCTATTCACCCTAGTTCTACTAAAATGTATAGAGATTTGAGGGATGTATATTGGTGGGAAGGCATGAAGAAAGACATTGCCAAATTTGTTTCCTATTGTCATAGTTGCCAACAAGTCAAAGCCGAACATCAAAGGCCAAGTGGACTAACCCAAGACATAGAAATCCCTACTTGGAAGTGGGAAGAGATTAATATGGATTTTGTGGTTGGGTTGCCTATGATTAAAAAAGGTTTTTGATTCCATTTGGGTTGTGGTTGATAGGATGACAAAATCGGCTCACTTTCTACCGGTTAAGACTACATATGGGGCTGAAGATTATGCTAAGTTATACATTTATGAGTTGGTGAGGTTGCAAGGAGTTCCCTTATCCATCATATCGGATCATGATGCTCAATTTACTTCACATTTTTCGAGGTGTTTCCAAAGGGGTCTTGGTACAAAGGTCAAACTTAGTACGGTCTTCCACCCTCAAACGGATGGCCAAGCCGAAGGAACCATCCAAACTCTTGAGGATATTCTTAGGGCTTGTATTTTGGATTTCAATGTGTAGTTGGGATTATCATCTTCCATTGATTGAGTTTGCTTATAACAATAGCTATCATTCTTAGCATTGGTATGGCTCCTTTTGAGGGCCTCTATGGTAGACATCGTAGATCACTGGTTTGGTGGTTTGAAGCTAGAGAAATGGCTTTATTGGGTCTGGATCTGGTCATGGATGCTATGGAGAATGTAAGGATGATTAGAGAAAGGTTGAAAATAGCCCAAAGTCGCCAAAAGTCTTATCAATGTGAGAAGAAGAGAGCTTGAGTTTATAGTTGGTGATTGGGTTTATTTGATGGTGTCACCCATGAAGGGTATGGTGTGTTTTGGTAAGAAGGGTAAATTAAGTCCATGATTTGTGGGTCCTTATAGGGTGATGAGGAGGATTGTTAAGGTGGCGTATGAGTTGGAATTTCCTAGTAAAATGGAATTGGTTCATCCGGTCTTCCATGTGTCTATATTGAAGAAGTGCGTGGGTACCCTAATGCTATTGTGCCTCTTGATGTTGTGGGGGTAGTTGAAGACAATTTGGCATATGAAGAGGTTCCAGTGGAGATCTTGGATAGACAAGTGTAGAGGTTGAGGAACAAGGATGTTGCTTCCGTCAAGGTCCTTTGGAGGAATCAACAAGTCAAAAGTGCTACATGGAAGGCCGAAGTGGATATGTAAGAATGATATCCTTATCACTTCCATCCTACTCAAGCCTAAGGTACTAATTCTAAGTCTTCTATGTGATATCATGTCTCATGTTCCAAACCCTAAGTAATTTGCATGCATTCATGTTTATATTGACAAAGTTCATGATGATTTTACACTTATGTTAAGATTATGAAAATGGTGTTCTAAGTGTATTGTTGAATTCATGTTGGGGCTGATTTCTTCATGATAACTTTTCTCATATAAGTTTCTTTGACATTCGGGGATGAGTATTCCCAAGGGGGAGATATTGAAACGACCCCCAAAAGTGCTCGAAAATATGCCTCAGAAGTGCCCGGAATCGTAATTTCCATATATCTCTAAATTCGTGTGTGATATTGAAAATCCGACTTCATATTCTTGATCAGAGGGTCAAATTGAGTGGAAAATGGGTCTAACCCTGATTTTAGAGCAATCGAATCACAATTTTAATTTTCCAAAATGCAATTTCCAATAAGCTCTGCGTGCCCCTGGCGCGACGCGGCCAGGGCACCCAGATGTGTATTATCTTGACTGCTTTGGTTGTTCGGTCCAAGAATTTTTGGTCTTGGGCCTAAGTCTTCCTACACGTGAAAACACCTATACTTAGCCATATTTCACCTTCATATCATACAAAACATTCCCCAATACTCATTCAAACACTTAGACAAATATTTCGCTCCTAAATTCAAGTCCCAAAACTCATCTGGATCTTAAGGTTCTCATTCAACCTTCAAGTATCCATTTCCAATCTTCTTCAAGGATTATCCAAAGTCAAGGTATGTGGGTTTCAACCATTGGGTCCTTTCACCTATGGTGCCCAAGCTTCCATTTCATCTAATTTACATGTTTTTAAGATGATTTTACATATATGTCTATTACTTTGAATTTGACAATGAACTATGTTGGGGTTTTGTAAAAGTGTGACCATTTTAGCATGTTTGGACCTATGAATCTTGGATCTAACTTGAGATTTAATGAAAGGTTTTGATGTATATTATAAATAGTGTTACCAATTATTGTTGGGATGATTTACTTCAAGATTTCTTGTATGATTTCACTCTCTAATTGCATGGTTTTGCACTAGCATTGCACAACCACCAAGTGTTTGATAAAATGTCCGGATTACGATTCTTGAGTTGTTAAAGGCCTAATGCTTGGCATATGAGATATATGACTTTATAATGATGAAAGTATGTTGTATATATGTTAATATCATGATGAACTTCCATAGTGTTGTGAGTTGACCAAGCCTAGCTTGAGGGGTTGTAGGCCTGGGTAACCACATCGTGGGGTTGCTACCTTGGTTGACTAGTACGGGGGTAGTAGGCCCATATAACAACAGCAAGGGGTTGATACCTTGGTTTCCTAGTACGGGGGATAGTAGGCCCATATAAACGTATTGAGGGGTTAGTACCTCATTAACCACATCGAGGGGTTTGTACCTTGGTTGCCTAGTACGGGGGGTAGTAGGCTCGTATAACCATATTGAAGGATTGGTGCCTCTTTAACCATATCAAGAGGTTTGTTCCTTGATTGCCCATATTAATGGTCACTTGCTATAAATGTATTATAGTCTATAGTTTGTCAGGACCAAACCCTAGGGCCTAGACGTGACACGACAAAAGGGGAACCCGAGGGAACCCCAATCAAGCCTCTTAACATATCATTACACATCCTTGGTTGCGGAAGCATTAAAAATAACAATAAGAGTAGTAAAAAGGGATTAAAGGACTAAGGGTCATTCTTGATTGTATAAAAACATAGCAAGCTCAATAGAGTATAACATGAATACATCATAATGTTCCAACAGCACCTCTACTACATAGATAGGAACGGGGGACCAAGACAAGCAACCGAGTTCACCCCTCTTCGTCATAAACATACATAAAAGATAAGAGTCTCAAAACAAATCATAGGGTCAAAGACATCGTCCCCGAAATGGAGGACTCACCAACTAGCTTGAGAGACAATCGTACTAGCTACGTGGAGGAGGAGGATGATCAATTGGGGCTCCAGTTCCGACATGGTAACGTCATGTAGGCATAGAGTATGCATTAGTACATTTGAATGTACTAAGTATGTAGGATGCAATGCAACAATAGGTAGTCAACATAGGCAAAATGCATAATAATATCTAGTAGATAACATAATAACAATATGACATGTATGAATGATGCTTGAAGTAAAACATGCTTGATTTTATGTAACAACCCATCTTGAGGAGATTTCCCACATCAACAAAACACAGGAGATATACTAGGTATATTAGTAAAGGACTTGTCCATATACTGTGAGGCGCCCTTTTGGGTGAGCCCAAAGGCTAGGCCTAAGAGCGGACAATACTTCACAGTGTTAGGTCAGGTCGTTACAGATGGTATCAGAGCCAATCCTGTGTCATCCTTGTTGATGTGGGGCTAGAGTTTAACTGAGTTTAGGCAAATCTAGTTAGGCGGGGCAAATGTCAGTGTTGAGTCTAGGAGAATCTCATGCGGTGGGGTAAACCTTAGGAAGGACGCTGAGTCCATAGCCTTAGAGGGGGTGTATGTAACAACTCATCTTGAGATGAGATTTCCCACATTGACAAAGCACAGGAGATATGTTGGCTATATAAGTAAAGGACTTGTCCATATGCTGTGAGGCGTCTTTTGGGGTGAGCCCAAAGGGACAAATCCGCGATGGGATAGGCCTAAGAGCGGATAATACTTCACAGTGTTAGGCTAGGTCACTAAATATTCGACAATCTTCTAAACATTCAAAGAGACTGCCTAGTATTACAACAACAAAGGTTCAAGTCCATATCAGGAATGCAGTCAGAAGAAATGTTGTAAAATGTCTTCAGTGTATAGTTGAATGCCACAAGAGACTGCCTAAAGTTACAATACTTAATGCCCCAAAAACTTGACAAGAAGGCAATAAGATAGGAACTTCAACAAATTGGCAAATTTGTATCAACAAAGTGAAGAGCTATCACCCAATATTGTGGAGGAGAAATCCCTAAGAAGATGCTGAGGAAAGCAGTCAAGAGCAGATTCAATGCATCATCGGAGTGCTCGGTGATGGTCAGCCTTGACCGCCAAAAGGCGATTTGTAGAACAAATTCTCACACTTTTGCACTGTCTATTTAAGCAAATTAGAAAGGACATTATACATGTCATATCATTCTTCTTATCTTTACAGAGAGAGTTGAACATGCCTTTTTGAGAGTGCAAGGATTGATAAGGTTTTCAAGCATTAGAGAAACAAAACTTGAGTAGATTGGCTGGTGATAATCAACTATTCACTATGAAATCCCTAAGAAGATGTCAAGGAAAGCAGTCAAGTACAGATTCGATGCATCATCGGAGTGCTCGGTGATGGTCGGCCTTGACCGCTAAATGGCGATTTGTAGAACAAATTCTCACACTTTTGCATCGTCTATTTAAGCAAATTAGAAAGTACATTGTACATATCATATCATTCTTCTTAGCTTTATAGAGAGAGTAGCACATTGAACATTCCTTTATGAGAGTGCAAGGATTGATAAGGTTTTCAAGTATTAGGGAAACAAAACTTGAGTAGATTGGCTGGTGATAATCAACTATTCTCTATTTAATCTTGTTACTCATTACTTCAACTATTATATTTGGTATTTAATCTTTATTTTCTAGCATGTGTGGCTAAAAACCCCATTTTAGGGGTGTGCTGTTGATATGGGTTCTTGATTTATTTATTGGATCTTTGATATTTTGACTTATTTGCAATTGATTTGAGTGAATGTATATCCATTATTATATTTAATATATAATTTCAAGGTTGCAAACTTGGGATTTACTTTAGATCTTTGATTGTTGATTTATCCAGAATGATTATAGTGTGGAATAGATGTAATGGTTGGAAACCTTTTAGAGTTTCAATTGAAGTCCGTAACCATGGATTCAATGGCTAAGGTACTAGATGTTTTGCTGAGATTTCTTAGGCCAAGCGTTTCTTTGGTGGTCAGCGTACGATATCATATTTGAATCATATGAAACATTTATGTGTCATAGTTGAACATGGTTTACAAGCAACCTAGCCTATTCACTCATTATCAACTCAACTAGTCAAATATGTAGACCCAACTAATAGATTGAATCCCATAATTGCACATTCCAAACATCTTCCCTAATTTGCTGATTAACTTGTTAATTAGATATCATGTAGTTTGAATCTTTCTTTCAATTATTGCAAACACTAGATCGTACAATTTCTTAATCCAATGAACTACTTCTATTTGTGAACTATGATTCCCTATCGGATTCGATCACAACCTCTTGGTTGGATTATTATGATGATGATGAACACCACTGCTTCCTCTGAGTAGTTGAATTGAGCGACATAAAAAATGGCATCGTTGTCGGGGAATCGATGAGCTCATAACTGAATTGTTTATTGAGCTTTGTTCTTGTAGTTAGAGTTGTTTTTACTATTTTCTCATTGTTTTTGTTGTTGAAAAATAGATTTTATGATGGAAGAGGAAAGAAGCGTTCAGGGCGAAATCATGTGAGATATAAACAATCTCCGAAATATCTAAAGGGACCAAGTAATCAACATAGGGGAAATCGTGTTGTCTTCAATAGTTGCAAATGTTGAATTCAAAATCACTAATAACATGCTACAGTTATTTTGGCTTAGGGGACTATTCGAAGGACAAGCATGTTAGAATCCCCTTGAACACCTTTTGAACTTGCACTTATCTGTGCTTATTGTTCACGTATTGGGGTGTCTCACAAGAAGCTTAGACTGACATTTTTCCCTTTTTCTATAAAGGGAGAAGCCATGATGTGGTTGGCTCAACTTCCTTGAAGGTCAATTACATCCTAGGAAGAATTGCAAAATGAGTTCCTCAAGAGATTCTTCCCATCTTCGAGAACGATTAAGCTGACGAGGAACATAGAAAATTTTAGAAGAATTGATGATGAACCATTACATGAGGCTTTTCAACAATTTTGGAAACTTTTAGTTTAGTGTCCAACTCATGGGATGCCTAATCATTTGTTGCTGCAATATTTTTATGTATGTTTAAGTGTCGTCAACAAGAGTGTGGTTGATCGGTTAGTCCGAGGGGGGCTTATGAAAAAAACATTTGCAATGGCCGCAGAGTTGCTGGATAAAGTAACTAAAATAAGCAAGGGGCGGTATACCCATGAGGATTATGCTTCCTTTAGAAAAGGGGTAATATCTAAAGATCAGTTCGCTAAAGAGAAAGAGGGAAATGAAGTCATTGGAAGAATAGTGAAGCAGCTGAATTTTTTAACACAATATGTGACTATGCACAATAAATTAATGTTGTAAAAGTTGTAGGTATCTTGCCCTATGAGTGTAAGCAACATGAGAATGATCATGATGAAGAGGAGTATTTATTTGGGAATCAAGTATTGGTTCTCGACGGACCTTTCAATGGCTACCAAAGAATCATGGTCGGTACGTTGAAGTTAGATGGGCTGATGGTAGAAGGATGAACAAATCTTAACAGAGTCATGATGAAAGACAAGAGAGATTTATTTCATCTCCACAGTGTGTCAAGTTAGACAAGTCCTACATTAATGAGATGCTTGCTCGGAGTTTAAACAAAGTGGAAGCTTCAGATAATGTGTTGCATGAGATGAATCAGGATTCTCCAAATTGAACCAAACAATGTTTTCTCATGCAATTCTAATTAAAAGTTTGGAAGCTCACTTAGAAGTTCCCTCGGCCTAAATGAACAGCCAAACAAGAAGCAATGATCAAATATGCATGGCCATTGTTAGTGGAAGTAACAAACCTCTTGAATCTACCATGCAATCCTAAACAGAGAAGAGAAGAAAGTTGTCACGACCCAAGCCTAGGGCCTAGACGATACATGACAAATGGAAAATCCGAAGACAACCCAAACTAGCCTCTTAGCATATCTTGTACACATCCTTGGTTGCGGAAATGAAAATAAACATCAACAAGAGTCAAGTGTAATGTCACGCCCGAAGTCCCGTTAGGGCGGACCGGCACCCGTTGCCAATAAGGCTCGGGAGAACCAACCTATATCTATGCACTTTCTATACATTTTATAATAATTTAGCATGCCTTTATGAAAGTAAACAGTGATATAGCCAAAAAGAAATGCATGTGACTAGGCCGTTGGGGCAACGGTGTCGTAAGTACGGGATATGACCAAACTTTAAATTTACATAGTCTACAAAGCCTCTAGTTAAGAGAAAGCATCGAAGAAGGGTCAGGATAGGCCCTGCCTTAATTAACTGTACAATACAAACATATAAGCTTTAGACACACACAAAGCTTCGGAACAACCTGGAGCTTGTAACAGCAGCTGGATGTCTTGGACTCTACTGGGGAGATCTACTAGCACCTGTACCTACAGCATGAAATGCAAGTCTCCCGTAAGGGACATCAGTAAGAGATAATGTACTGAGTATGTAAGGCATGAAATACTATATATGAAGTAACAACTTCAAATGAAACTATGCACTGGTGTGGAATAAGAGACCACCTTTGGATATACTTTGCGATCGTATACTTTATATTCTTTATATTACTTTATCTTTATTGTATAATCTGTGCACATCATGTACTATAAATGACCAACTGATTAGTGATAAACTGTATCTGGATCGTCCCTGGCTAGGTTCTTCCTTATCCCCTCGGGCTACCACCCGTGATAGGATCGTCCCAAGCTAGGTGATGCTTCCACCCCTCGGGCTACCACCCATAAAAAACTATATACTTTACATTATCTTTCAATTACCTTTGAGATGATTCTTTTGGTGGTCACAATATTGGAGCTATAGGGATGTACATACAACATGTGACATGAGAATAATCATACAAGACAATATGGCAATGAAGAGAGTATGTTACATAAGCAATGAAATGCGTATGAAATGAAAGAAAAACTCATGAACTTTGTTTTGCAACAAGAACTCATGTACTTGGTATCCACGTATTTATGTAGATTTGAAGGTAATGATATATAGGAGCATATGAATATGTGAAAGAGTGGAGACATGGTCGTTTGTCATGTTGGAGTAGATAAATGTCTTTACTTACCGAGGGATCTATGTTTCATGCCAAATGATATGAAATCAAGTAGCCTTATATACCTTGTTTTATGATCTCACTACTACCTTGGAGTGGCTTCTTTTCCCACAAATATTTATCTATATTAGGCAATAATACTAGTATTAGAAGCAAAGAAACACTTCTTGACAGCCCAATAACATAAAAACGTTCACCCGGACAGCAAGCTTTTCAATTAGGGATGCACATGCATTTCTTCAACCTTTTCCCTTATAAACATATTTTCTAAATACCATTCTTATGTACATGTCATGTACATCTTAATTTAGACATTTAACGGTCCTACAACAAGCCACAAAGCACAACACGTAACAATTCTTCACAACATACAAACAAATGGCATAACGTTACATTCTTTCAACCCACTTCAACATCAACAATCCCGAAACTATTTTAACTTTATCTACATTGTTTCCAATGTTTTCAACACACAAAACCAGTTTTGATATAGTCCAAAAAAATTCTAAAAATAGGGGAAGGTCTTGGAAAAACATATTACAATTCTACACAACCTACAAATGGACAGCATAACGTTACCCCCCTGCTACATTTCAACGTCAACGATTCCAAACCTTTTCCAACTCTAACGAAACTGTTCCAACAAAGTTTACACATACAAATAGTGCTAATATAGTCTTAGAATAGCACCCAAGAAGTCATGAAGGATGTGAGCCAATAGTTTTCCATCCAACAGCCCACAAATTCCAATCAACATTACACTTAAGATACCATAATAAAACTAGTTTGTTAAATGAAACCAAAATCAGGGCAGCAACCTTAGGGTAATATCTATAACTCAAACCATGTTAATAACATCAAACTCTCCTCATAATACAGCCCACAAACCATAAGAAGTCACTAAAAGAAAAGGCAAGTGTGCAGCAACTTTCTAAACACAATCTGTCCAGATTTTCCAGCACAAACATTCTAGCATATAATTCATGTTTTTCATGAAGAAACCGTACTAAATAAACAACTATAATTACTTATCTTATTTTTTCAAGATCTAGGAGTTCCTTCAAAATTCTAGAAGTTCCCTTGTGGCTGCTTTGATAGTTTAAGAAAGTGTAGAGAGAAAATTGGGAAAGCTGGAAATTTTAGTGTAAGAGTGAAGGGGGTTTTGCTACTTGTAACCCCTCTTTAAAGGCCTCATTTGGATGACCTTCATTGGGACTCTTGACCATGTAAGACCACATGTTAATGATATGCTGAGGTAGCAACTTGGGCCTCTTACTTTGGCCTAAATGGGTGTCAAATTTAATGGGCTTTGGCTGCCAATTTCCAACTTTCCTCTTAATCCATTTTTGGTCCAAATAGCCAAGTGGTTTGTGTTACACTTGAGCCCTTCTTATATTTTTCTTGGACTGAAAATAAGGTTCATTTATGATGCTAAAATATGGGCTAAAATTACACCCTTAAAACGGATTTTATTTGTCATCAGACTTGGGCAAATTCGACGTCGAACCTCGTCTCCGTTTAGCTTGGAAATTTAAGCTAAGAAAGTAGGTGAATCGCCTACTAAATTATTAATTCATACAAGAACCTCAATTATTTTACTTTGTTTAGGGCTATGGTCTCATCAATTTAATACAAAACATGAATACACTCAACCCTCTTAAGCGTTAGACACACATATGGCCCATAACACGAGATTTAAGCACTTTTGAAAAATTGGCACTAGTTTGACCAAACCATATCATGACCCATTCACATAGCATTAGTACACGTAAAATGTGGGGTGTTACATCCTCCCACCTTAGGAACATTTATCCTCGAGTGTTAGCACAATTGGGCAGCTTAACCATGTATAAACCTTTATTTAAACAAACCTTTGACAACAAACTAAGTATTTAATCACATGTACATATTAGTCTTCCAATTCTACATGTTGGGCGTCCTCTTTAGCTTCAAATAAGTGAGGGTATTTTGACCTCATTGCGTCCTCGGCCTCCCAGGTTATCTCTTCTGCTTGGTGATTTCTCCAAAGTGCCTTTACTGAAGTTATTTCTTTATTACTTAGCTTCCTAACTTGACATCCAGAATAGCAATAGGTACCTCTTCATAAGCGAGATCTTCTGTAACCTGCAAGTCTTCAATAGGAGTGATACAGGATGGGTCACCTATGCATTTTCGAAGCATTGATATATGGAAAACTGGATGAACCATTGAAATCTCTTAGGGGAGGTTTAGCTCATATCAACCTGCCCGATCTTCTTAATAAGTTTATACAACCCTATGTAACGTGGCTCAATTTTCCTTTCTTACCAAACCTCATAACCCCTTACATTAGAGACTCCTTTAAAAATACCCAATCTCCTACTGAAAATTCGAGCCCCCTCCTAGCATCCGCATATGATTTATGATGACTTTGGGCCGTTTCTACCGCTGTTGTATTACCTTAACTTTTTTCACAGCTTGTTCCACTAGATATGGCCCAAGAAAGGTGGTTTCTCCCACTTCAAACCATCCAATTGGTGATATACACTTCCTTCCATACAAAGCTTCATAAAGTGCCATCTTTATACTTGAATGGTAACTACTTATAGGCAAATTCAATAAGGGGAAAATGGTCCACACAGCTACCTTTAAAGTCCAATGCACAAGCTCACAACATATCTTCAAATGTATGAATGGTGCGCTCTGCTTGACTGTCAGTTTAAGGGTGGAATGTTGTAATCAATATTACTTGTGTCCCCAAACTCCTTTGGAAGGACTTCTAAAACTTTGCAGTGAATTGAGCTCCTCGGTCAGATATAATGGAGACTGGGATGCCATGTAGCCTGACTATCTCCTTGAGGTATAGCTTAGCATACTCTTTAGCTGTATAATCACTCCTGATAGGTAAGAGGTGTGCTGACTTTGTGAGTCTATCAACTATTACCCATATAGAGTCAAACTTCTGAAATGAGCGAGGCAAACCGGTGACAAAGTCCATATTGATCATATCCCACTTCCAAGTTGGAAGTTCTATACACTGCATATAACCTCCTGGCTTTTGGTGTTCTACCTTCACTTGTTGACAATTTGGACATTGAGCCACAAATTCTGCAAGGTCCTTTTTCATGCCTCCCCACCAAAACACTCCTTTCAAGTCATGGTACATCTTAGTCGATCCTGGATGGATGGAATATCGAGAATGGTGGGCTTCTTCCATTATCCTCTTTCTTAACCCATCAATATCAGGCACACATAACCTGTTTAGGCAGTAAAGTACTCCATTTTGTGTAAGGTCAAAGCTCTGCACCATGACTCACTTTTTCCTTAAGTTATCATAAAACAGGATCCTCCAACTATTTTTCTTTCACCTCCATTACTAATGAAGACATCATTGCATTATGTACAATAACCCCTTCTTTTGGGGTTTTAACAAGGAGAACCCCTAAACTGGCTAGTTGACGTAGATCCTTAGCCACCCCTTGACTAACCATGGCCTGATCACCAGTAGTCATAACTGCCTTAAGACTCAGAGCATCAGCTACCATATTTGCCTTCCCCGGATGGTATATTATATCAATGTCATAATCCTTTATTAGTTCTAGCCATCTCCGCTGTCTCAAATTTAGATCCTTCTGCTTAAAAATATATTGCAAGCTCTTATGATCAGTATATATGTCAACGTCAACCCCATACAAATAGTGGTGCCATATTTTCAAAGAAAATACAACTGTTGCTAGCTCAAGATCATGAGTTGGGTAATTTTTCTCATGTGGTCATAGCTATCTGGATGCATAAGCAATTACCCTACCATGCTGTGTCAACACACACCCTAAGCCAACTCCTGAAGCATCACAATACACTACATACCCCTCGGTGCCTTCTGGAAGTACTAGCACAGGTGCAGAAGTTAGCTTATTTTTCAGCTCCTGGAAGCTCCTTTCACATGCATCATTCCATTGGAACTTGGTTGCCTTATGTGTCAACTTTGTTAGAGGTGCAGAAATGGAAGAAAAACCTTCAACAAACCTTCTGTAATAACCTGCCAAACCTAGGAAGCTCTGAACTTCCGTGGGCATCATTGGCCTTGGCCAATCTTTCACCGCATCTATCTTTTGTGAATCAACTCTTATTCCCTCCTCAAACACAATATGACCCAACAATGCGACTGAGTTTAGCCAAAATTGACATTTATAAAACTTGGCATAC
Source organism: Solanum medicagineum (assembly GCA_026153255.1). Lineage (NCBI taxonomy): Eukaryota > Viridiplantae > Streptophyta > Magnoliopsida > Solanales > Solanaceae > Solanum > Solanum medicagineum. Next base: position 17,722 of record JAPFFP010007434.1, read on the forward strand.
AACTGTCGATCACGAAGAATCTGTAACACTTGTTGTATGTGATTTGCATGGTCCTCTTACCTTGAGTATACCAAAATGTCATCTATAAACACTATCATGAACACATCCAAGAATGGCTTAAATACCCAGTTCATCAGATCCATAAAAACTGCTGGTGCATTCGTTAACCCAAATGACATAATAAGAAATTCAAAGTGACTGTACCGTGTTCTGAAAGCATTCTTAGGTATATCTTCCTACTTCACCCTCACTTGGTGATACCTTGATCTCAGATCAATTTTTGAAAAGCATTTGGCAACCTGTAACTGATCAAATAAATCATTAATCCTAGGGGGGATATTTATTCTTAATTGTCACCCTATTCAATTGTCGATAGTCGATACACATTCTCAAGCTGCCATCCTTTTTGCGTACAAATAATACTGCTGCACCCTAGGGAGACACACTAGGTCTTATAAAACCCTTTTCGAATAATTCTTTCAATTACTCTTTTAATTCACACAACTCTGTCGGGGCTATTCTATATGGATGGATAGAAATAGGTTGAGTGCCTAGAAGTAAGTCAATACCAAAATCTGTTTCTCGTTTAGGAGGTAAGCCTGGAATTTCATCAGGGAACACATCAACAAATTCATTCGCTACTAGGACTGATTGAAGAGTTAGTGATTCATCCTCCATTTCCCTTACTCTAACTAAATGACATATATACCCCTTAGATATCATCTTTCTGGCCTTAAGATAAGAGATAAACTTCTCCTTTGGTGCCCTAACATTGCCTTCCCGTTCAAGAACTGCCTCATTTGGAAAGTTGAAACACACTTTCTTAGTTCGGCAATCCACGGTGGCATAGCAAGAAGATAACCAATCCATACCCATTATAACATCAAATTCCACCATTTCTAACTCAATAAAGTCAACCAATGTGTCACGGTCACAAACAGTTACTACACAACCATAATAAAACCTTCTAGCCATAATAGATTCACCGGTTGATGTAGACACTTCGAATGGTTTATTCAATAATTTATGTGTTCCCTTAAGCTTCCTAGCAACTAGTGGGGTGAGGTATGATAGTGTAGAACCAGGGTCAATTAATGCATATACATTATGAGAGAATATAGACAATGTACCTGTGACTACATCAGGTGAAGCTTCCAAATTTTGCCGACTCCCCAAAGCATAAGTGCAACTCTAGACTTCGCTAGAGCTAGCTGCCCCTATAATGCCTCTACCATGACCCATAGGTGCTTGCTGGCCCGTACCTAATGGAGGAACTGCCGATGATGATGCAACATCTGACCCAGTAGATTGTGCTATATCACCCATACGCCTCCTCGGGCAATCACTCATCATGTGCCCTGGCGCACACACCAATAACAAACATCTATCCCAACACGACATATACCCAGATGACTTCTTCCACACTGTTTACAGGGCTGCCTAGGAATCGTTGGTTGGCCTGCTGATCCTCCTATTATCCCTGTACATTGTCCCTCACCCCATTGACCAAACTGATTACTTTTAGACCCTTAAAGTTATGGTAGAGCACTGGCTGCAGAATAGGAGAATGATGGCCTAGGCAGTCTGTTAGAAAGCCGATGCCTAAACTCACCTTGGGATGGTGTAAACTGCCCTGAAGATTTGCTCCTCTTGTACTGCGCCCTCTCTAACTCCTGTGTCCTTCTCCTTTGCCTTTGATCCTCAAATTTCTGTGCAAAAGCTTGCATTCTTGCTATATCTATGTCTTTATTCAATGCAACAATGGTACAATCTCTAACCAAATACGTATCCAATCTATCCACATATCGATGAACTCTATCTGCCATAGTAGTAACTCATTAGGAGCATACCTGGACAAGGAATTAAATTGGAGACTATATTCCCTCGCGCTCATATTCCCCTGGTGGAGATTTAAGAACTGATCTGCACGGGCCTCTCGGATTTCAAATGGCAAGTAATGGTCAAGAAATGCCTCTTTGAACTCTTTCCAAGTGGTTGGGGGATCATCTATATCTTTGGATTGCTTCCAAACTTCATACCACAATATAGCCACACCTTTCAACCTATATGCCGATAACTCGACAGCTTTTGTACCACTCACATGCATATCATCTAAAGTGCGCTGAATCTGATCAATAAAGTCTTGGGGATCTTCATTAGGATCAGACCTAGTGAAGGCTAAAGGGTCCAAATTAAGGAAGTCACGTATCCTCATGCCAGCTGCCCTATTAGCACCACCTGTACCTATAACTTGACCTTCCTGTCTTTGGCCTTGGCCAGCAACTATGCGAGTCAGTAGTTGAACTGCATTTCTTAGATCCTACACTGTAGCATCAATAGGTGGTTCTGAGGGGAATTGCACTATTTCTGGGTTCATCAGGAGCTTGAGGGGTTAGAGATGTCTGTGACAGAGACTCATCTTGAGCCTCATTTCATTGTCTCACATGACTAGGCGAACCAACCACCACTTTTACTGCCTTTCCTTTACCTTTGTTCTTCCTAGTTTCTAGCATACTTGCTCACAGTACAAAACAATTTAAGAGTTAGACATAATTCACGTAGCTCTATGGCACGATCTAAAGAATGAAAGGAAACTAACAACTCCTAAATACCACGTAGCCTCCTGCTTATAAATGTAGTGCACAATACAGCGATAAGCAAGACTCTACAATGACACGGCTTTGTAGACTCCCTAGGATGACCCGCTCTGATACCACTTCTGTCACGCCCTAAGCCCCGTTAAGGCAGACCAGCACCGGTTGCCGATAAGGCTTGGGAGAACAAACCTATATCTATTTACTTTCTATACATTTTATAACAGATTTCTTTCTATAATTTAGCATGCCTTTATGCAAGTAAACAGTGATTAGCCACAAAGAAATGCATGTGACTAGGTCGTTGGGGCCACGGTGTCGAAAGTACGGGACATGACCATACTTTAATTTACATAGTCTATAAAGCCTCTAGTTAAGAGAAAGTATAGAATAAGGGTCGAGATAGGCCCCACCTCAATTAACTGTACAATACAGGCATATAAGCTTTAGACAAACCCAAAGCTTCGGAACAACCTGGAGCTTGTAATAGCAGCTGGATATCCTGGACTCTACTGGGGAGATCTACTAGCACCTGTACTTGCAGCATGAAATGCAGGTCCCCGTAAGGGACGTCAGTACGAGATAATGTATTGAGTATGTAAGGCATGAAATACTGTATATGAAGTAACAACTTCAAATGAAACTGTGCACTGGTGTGGAATAAGAGACCACCTTTGGATATACTTCGGGATCGTATACTTTATATTCTTTATATTACTTTACCTTTACTGTATAATCTGTGCACATCATGTAGTATAAATGACCAACCGATCAGTGGTAAGCTGTATTAGGATCGTCCCTGGCTAGGTTCTTCCTTAACCCCTCGGGCTACTACCCGTGATAGGATCATCCCTGGCTAGGTGATGCTTCCACCCCTCGGGCTACCACCCATCAAAAACTATATACTTTACTTTATCTTTCTATTACCTTTGAGATGATTCTTTTGGTGGTCACAATATTGGAGCTATAGGGATGTATATACAACATGTGACATAAGAATAATCATACAAGAGAATATGGCAATGAAGAGAGTATGTTACATAAGAATTGAAATGCATATGAAATGAAAGAAAAACTCATGAACTTTGTTTTGCAACAAGAACTCATGTACTTGGTATCCACGTATGTATGTAGATTTGAAGGTAATGATATATAGGAGCATATGAATATGTGAAAGAGTGGAGACATGGTCGTTTGTCATGTTGGAGTAGATAAATGCCTTTACCTACCAAGGGATCTATGTTTCTTGCCAAATGATACGAAATCAAGTAGCCTTACATACCTCGTTGTATGACCTTAGTACCAACTTTAAGTGGCTGATTTTCCCTCAAATATTTATCTACAGTATATTAGGCAATAATACTAGTATTATTAGCAAAGAAACACTTCTTGACAGCCCAATAACATAAAAGCAATCATCCGGACAACAAGTTTTTCAATTAGAGCTGCACAGGCATTTCTTCAATCTTTTCCCTTATAAACGTACTTTCTAACAACCATTCTTATGTACATGTCATGTACATCTTATTTTAGATCTTTAACAGTCCTACAACAACCCACAAACCATAACACATAACAATTCTTCACAACATACAAACAAGTGGCATAATGTTACATTCTTTCACCCCACTTCGACGTCGACAATCCCGAAACTATTTTAACTTTATCTAAATTGTTTCCAACGTTTTTAACACACAATGCTAGTGTTACTATAGTCCAAAAATAGTCCCCAAGTAGGGGAAGGTCGTGGAACAACATATTATAATCCTACACAACCTACAAATGGACAGCATAACGTTACCCTCCCCCCATCCACTATATTTCGACGTCGGTGATTCCAAACCTTTTCCAACTCTAACCAAACTATTCCAACAACACTTACACACATAAAACGTGCTAATACATTCTTAGAATAGCTCCCAGAAAGTCATGAAGGACGTGAGCCAATAGCTTTCCATCCAACAGCCCACAAATTCCAATAAACATTACACCTAAGATAGCACAATAAAACTAGTTTGTTAAATGAAACCAAAATCAGGGCAGCAACCTTAGGGTAATATGTATAGCTCAAACCATGTTAATAATATCAAATTCTCTTCATCATACAGCCCACAAACCATAGAGAAGTCACTAAAACAAAAGGCAAGTGTGCAGCAACTTTCTAAACACAATCTGTCCAGATTTTCCAGCACAAATATACTAGCATATACTTCATGTTTTACATGAAGAAATCATACTAAATACACAACTATAATTACTTACCTTAGTTCTTTAAGATCCAAGTGTTCCTTCAAGATCCTAGAAGTTCCCTTCTAGGTGCTTTGATAGTTTAAGAAAGTGTAGAGAGAAAATTGGGAAAGCTGAAATTTCTAAGTGTAAGAGTGAATGAGCTGCTTGTAACCCCTCTTTAAAGGCCTCATTTGGACGACCTTCCTTGGGCCTCTTGACCATGTAATACCATATATTGTTGAACAAGTGAGTAGCCACTTGGGACTCTTACTTTGGCCTAAATGGGTGTCAAATTTAGTGGGCTTTGGCTGCCAATTTCCAACTTTCCTCTTAATCCGTTTTTGGTCCAAATATCCAAGTGGTTTTTGTTACACTTGGGCCCTTCTTATATTCTTCTTGGAATGATAATAAGGTTCATTTATGATACTAAAACATGGGCTAAAATTACACCCTTAAAATGGATTTTATTCGTCATCGGACTTGGGCAAATTCGACATTGAAGCTCGTCTCCGTTTAGCTTGCAAATTTAAGCTAAGCAAGTAGGTGACTTGCCTACTAGATTATTAATTCATACAAGAACCTAAATTATTTTACTTTGTTTAGGGCTGTGGTCTCATCAATTTAACACAAAGCATGAATACACTCAACCCTCTTAAGCATTAGATACACATATCGCCCATAACCCGAGATTTAAGCACTTTTGAAAAATTTGCACTAGTTTGACCAAACCATATCATGATCCATTCACATAGCATTAGTACATGTAAAATGTGGGGTGTTACATATAAAAAGGAAGGGGGAATAAAGGAAGTCTTTCATAAGCATAGAAACATAAGAAGATCCAAGCTCAAAAGCATATACACGCTTATCATTTAACAACACCTCTACTTTAGAATAGCGCAGGGGCCAAGACACTTCCCGGGGTCACCTTCATGATAACAACTGTTCAACATAAAAGAAGTCTCAACATAGCATGAGTAACACAGATATTGTTCTCGTAGTTGAGGACTCACTGAAGCTTTCTTCAAAGTACCGAGCTAGCAACCTGGAGGAGGATGATCAAAAGGAGCTTCGGTCCCTACATGGTAATATCATGAAGGCATAGAGTATGCATTAGTACGTTTGAATGTACTAAGTATACGGGGTGCAATGCAACAAAGATGTAGGCCAATATATTCAAAATGCATAATCATAATCAATGGATATATAATCTTAATATGACATGCATGATAAATGCTTGTAAAACATTTAACTTGCATAATATACCATACATCTGTGGGAGGAGACCTTAACCGAAATAAATCAAGCAGCTACAACTTAGAATCCAAGGCATGACACCCCCTTGGTACAGGTGACAAGGCATGACAGCCCCCGGCGAAGTGTGGTCTACTTGCCAAGGTAAACCAAACATGATAACATGAACTAGATGGATCCACTAGTATAGAAAGAGTAAATATATAATCCTATGGTGGCACATAGTTTAGAGACTATAGACTTCACATAAGGACCCCTTGAGTCGAGCCCCCATCTTAAGGCTCAATCGGTGCTAAGTCTAATCTAACGGAATACTTGAAATAATCATACTTGAATAACTTGTAAGAAACATGATAACATGACATGAGTAGCTCATTCACATGCTTCACCTCTACTAGTGAACCTAACTTCAACATGAGTAAATTATAATCATACATGATCCCTTGCCTTAACATGAATATCTCCCAAGAGGTTAAAATCTTAAATAGGGCTCAACTTGATACTTGAAAAACCATATATACTTTTAATGAATTCAATACATGCTTGAAAGTCCTTAATAATCATGAAGTCTCTTGACTTGTAAATCATGAAATAGCTCATCAACAACTTGAGAATTCTTGTCATGTAATTTCATCAAACACATGGTGGGTTCATGATACTTGTTCAAAATCACGCAACTTAAGAGTATAACAAGGAGAGTAAAATCAATTTAAAATCAACCCAACAATATTGTAGTAAAACCCTCATTAAGGGTATCCTGAAATCCATCACAAAAGCTCATAATAGTTCATTGCTTCATAGCTTGAATCATGCATAGTCTCAATTGACAAAAATCAATTCATGATATAAGCTTGAAATAGAAATTCGTGCACAGTCAATCAATACTTGATAAAACCCCATCATAATTTATGTTCATATTTCATAATAAAAGATACCTATAGGCAATACAACTTAAAATCATGCAATATTCATAAAAAGAGAAGGTTGGGCTCCATGGGTGAAAGGAACCATGGATGAAGACCCACATTCTTTAAACCTTTAATTTCTTAAAATGAAGTTGAAGGAGACTTAAAGCTTGAGATGGCTTATTGAGTTCCAAAATTGAGCTTTTGAAATCCTTGAATTTGAATGAGAGATTTGATTAAGTCTTGGAGATGTTTTAGAGAGGGTTTTGTGAGTTATAGGGTTGAAAAAATGGCTAAGTATGGAAAATTTGATGTTTAAATGGACATGGAGCTATTACCACAATGCCCTTGGACGAAATAAGAAAACTTGGGAAAATTTTAGACTAGTCCATGCCCCAGGCGCGATGCGGACCAGATGCGCAGGACAACTTACACTAGTTTGCTCCGCAAGCTCGTCGCGACCTAGCACGGACAACCACTGTAATTCAAAAATTAGCGAAAATTATCTTTTGTTATGGGTCTTCTAAAATCTGGGTTATACCCATTTCCCACTTAATTTTGCCCCTGATCAAGAAAATGAAGTCAGATTTTTGGAATCACGCATGATTATAGGGTATTCCAAAGCAAAAGATGGGCGTTTCAAAAGTAAATGAAAGAAACAACATTCTTAGTAAATTTTAGAGTGAATGTGGTACCGAAGATGGGGTTAGATTAACAGAGGGTGAAGTGAATCTGATTAAAAAAGAGGTTACTACTCAATGGTTTTCCATAGGTGCTGCAACTTTCCTTCAGAAGATAGAGAATAGAGATGATGAGGCTAAGTTTCAGAAATTCTTGTCCCTCTTTAACTTCTTGATAATTTTGAAGCTGTCAACAAAATGCTAGCATATGCACAACTCATGAAGAAGTTGGTGACTAAAAAGAGAGCCCTAGAGTGTGAAATGATTGAAATTTTGCACACCTGTAGTTCCATTTTTACAAGACATGTGGTTGAAAAGAGAGATGGTGTGGGTGCGTTCACAATATCATGCACGATTGGAACATGTGAGTTTCGTAAAGTCTTACGTGATTTGGGAGCTAGTATAAATTTGATGCCTTTGATGGTGTTTGAACAACTTGGTGTGAATAACCTAACCGTAACAACCATTAAGCTACTTATGGTTGATAGATAAATCAAAAATACCGGTTATAATATTATATGATGTCTTGGTGAAAGTAAATAAGTTCATATTCCCAGCCAATTTCATAGTTCTGGATTGTGGCATGGATATTAATGTGCCTATTATTTTGGGTCGACCATTTTTATCCATAGATAGAGCCTTGGTGTATGTTGAAAATGGGAACTTAAAATTTAGGGTGAATGATGAAGAGGTAATTGAACTATTGATAGAACACTAAGATGGCCTGATGACTTCCAAGTAAACACCATTGTTGATGTGGTGGATAAGGCTATGCACGATCTTGGAGAGTTAGCTTACTCAGGAGCTGACTCAATGGCAGAAATTATATTGAGTCATCTGGAGGTAGATGTGAATTATTGTGATGAAGTAGTGGCTGCAATGATGGGGGCTGGAAGTCACTCAAGAAACCAGCAACTTTACATAGAATTGAAGAACCATGAAACGTAGCCAGCAAAGCCATCTATTAAGGAACCACCAAAACTCTAGCTGAAAGAGTTACCAAGTGATTTGCATATATGCTTTTTGGTATATTACAAGTGATTGTAGCAGAAAATTAAAGCTCTTGTTAAGGTGCTCAAGAAACACCTGAAAGTTATTGGTTGGATGATCGCCGACATTATGGGCATTCCTTCTGGAATTTACACCATTAAAATTAAATTGGTTAAGGGCTGTAAACCTAGTATTGATCATCATTACCGGCTCAATACACCCATATAAGAGATGGTCAAGAAGGAGATAATAAAGTGGTTGGATGCCAAAGTGATATACCTAATTGCGGACAGCAATTGAATAAGTCCAGTCCAATGTGTGCCCAAGAAGCGAGGTATGACTGTGGTTCTAAATAAAAAAGGGAAGCTAACATCAACATGGCAAGTCACCGGATAGCGAATTTGCATGGATTATAGAAAGCTAAATTCTTCAATGGAAAAAGATCACTTCCCATTACCTTTTATGGACCAAATGTTGTATAGATTAGCTAGGAGGGGGTGGTACTGTCTTCTTGACGGGAACTCCAGATATAATATAATATCTATCGCTCCAGAAGATCAAGATAAAACCACCTTTACTTGCCCTTACTGTACATTCACTTCCAAAAGAATGTCATTTGGGTCATGTAATGCCTCACCTACATTTCAAAGGTGTATGTTGTACATTTTTGCTAACATAGTTGAAGATTTCATGAAAGTGTTTATGGATGAATTCTCAATACTAGGTGATAGTTTTGATCAGTATTTAGGTCATTTGGGAAAGTTATTGCTGAGGTGTGTTGAAACAAACTTAGTGCTCAACTGGGAGAAGTGTCACTTCATGGTTAAGGAGGGGATTATGTTAGGCCACAAGATTTTGGGGAAAGTACTACAAGTTGATCAAGCTAAAGTTAAAAGTCATTCTAAAGCTTCATCCCCTGAATTCAGTAAAGGGAGTGTGAAGTTTCTCGAGGCATGGTGGATTTTATAGAAGGTTCATAAAAGACTTTGCAAACATTGCTAGCCCCATGTGCAAGGTTTTAGAAAAAGAATCACATTTTTTTAATATGCTTGTTTAAGTCATATGAAACTCTCAAATAGAAATTGATTGAAGTTTTAGCTATAATTTCTCTAGATTGATCTAAATCGTTTGAGATAATATGCGACACAAGTGGTGTGTCCCTTGGGTCAGTGCTAGGTCAACGAGTTGGGAAACATTTTCACCCAATTTATCATGCTAGCACGATGTTCATTCAGGCCTAGAAAAATTATACAATGATAGAGCAGGAGTTGTTAGTTATAGTATATGCATTTGAAAATTTTCGAGCATATCTCATAGGTACAAGAGTTGTAGTCCACATTGATCATACAACACTTCGTTATCTTATGGCGAAAAAGAATGTTGAACCAAGGCTTATCTAATGGGTACTATTGTTGCAGGAGTTTGATTTTGAAGTGAGAGATAGAGGGCTGCGAGAATCAAGTAGAAGATTATCTGTCCATTCTTGCATCACCAACCTCTCAAGTTGAAGAGAATGAAATCTTTGATAAATTTCCCGATAGTGGAGTGATGAAATTAGCTGTAGTGGCTACGCCTTAGTATGCTAATTTTGCAAACAATTTGGTTAGTGCAATCATCCCCAGATTTTACCAATCCCCACAAAAGAAGAAAGTTTTTGCATGATGTGATGAAGTACTATTGGGATGAGCTCTATCTCTTTAAATATTGCCCAGATAACATGATTGGAAGAAATGTCCTGGAGTCGGCAATGGAGGGTATTCTGTAAGAATATCATTCATCAGCAATATGAAGCCATCATGGGGGAATATGAATTGCATCTTAGGTGCTGCAAAGTGCCTACTATTGGCTGACCTTGCATTAAGAGGTCCATGAATTCTGCAAGGCATGACTAAAGTTCCAATTGCAAGGAAATATCTCAAGAAGGTATGAATTTCTGTTAACCCTAATTTTAGAAGTGGAAGTATTCAATGTGAGGGGGGGTTTCATGGGGCTACTCACAAACTCCTTTAGTAAGAAAATATACCTTGTTAATTGTCGACTACATTTCAAAGTGGGTTGAAGCAGCAGCCTTACTGACTAATGATGGCAAGGGAGTAGAGCAGTTCTTAAAGAGAAATATCCCTACTCGTTTTGGTACTCCTTAAGCAATCATTACAGATGGGGAATCCTATTTTTCCAACAAAGTATTTACTTCATTGTTGAGTAAGTATGGGGTAAAGAATAGGGTAATAACCCCATATCATCCATAATCAAACAGCTAGGTGGAGGTATTGAACAAAGAGATAAAAATTATTCTAGCAAAGACAGTGAACGAGAGTAGGAGCAATTGGGCGGCTAAGCTTGACGATGCCTTATGGGCCTACCGTACTGCTTACAAGGCTCCTATTGGAATGTCCCCTTATCAACATGCATTTAGGAAGGCATGCCATTTGCTTATCGAATTAGAGCGTCGAGCTTTATGGGAACTCAAGAAACTCAATATTAAATCTGATGAAGCTCTAAAAGCTCGACTAACTTAAATCTATTTGCTAGATGAGTTTATGTTTGAGAGCTTATGAAAGCTTAGTCATTTATAAGAAAAATATGAAAAGGTGGGATGATCAAAAAATTTTGAAAAGGGAGTTTAATAAAGGGGATTCAGTATGCCTCTATAACTCCAGAATACATTTGTTCCCCAAGAATCTCAGATTGACATTGTCAGGTCCTTTTAGGGTGACAAAGGTACTTCCTAACAGGGTGATAGAAGTTGAAAACCACAAGGGAGATAGATTAAACACAAATAGATAGAGGCTCAAGAAGTACTATTGCAAACCACCAGATGTCTGAGTAGTTCATGTCATGTTTGTTAGTGATGCTTAGTTTTAATAGACATTGTTGTGCCGCGATGTTAACTCAGGTGCTTCTTAGGAGGCAACCCATGTGAATAGTGGAACTATAATAACATGTGTTAATGGTTGTAGGTTTGGGTTGAGGGATAAAATATGGGGAGGAGAGGCAATGTTGTCCGAACAATTGGTAAAACACTGACAGATATCGGTGACTTCGGCTTTGGCTCCTTTTTGGGTCAGTCATTGACCCTGGAGTTGCTATTGAATTCGGCGATCTCAATCCTGGGTTATTTTAGGCATGAATGTGGTCTTAAAACAAATCCTAAGTGCATTTTTTCCCATTCTTCACGCTTGATGTTCTTGAGAGCAAGAGGAGAAGAGAAAAAGCTAGGGTTTTCAATTCAAGCGCAAGGATTGATTGAGGTTCGATTGTTTCTTTAATCCCCAGGTATGTAAGGCTTAACAAAAGTATGAAATTCCTTTCTTAACATGCCCTTTCATCATTTTGAGTAAAGATTTGGAGAGGAGTTGAGAGTTGAGGAATTCTATTATTAAGTATTACATTCATGGATTTATTTTGAGATTCCTGATAATATATGAGGTACTTGTTGCATTGCATAAAATTTCATATAAAGTTGAGATGAAGATTTACAATTGCTAGCATAAACCCTAAGTTTCATGATTTTATGAACTCCAATGCATATTTCAGAGATGAGTATATGAGTTGAGTAACTTCAGCATGTAATGAGTATGAGGAGCATGTTGCAATGAGTCACATAAATCACTCTACATGACTATCTAGTTTACACTATGGGATGAGTCAATTTGAGTGAGTCTAAATGATCATTTGAGTATAAGTTGAGTTGATTGGTTGCATTGATTGATTGAGTTACTAAGTAATTGAGAAATGTTGAGATGAGATACCAGAAAGGGGTTGAGTTTTGAGTTGATTTAAGAGTTGATTGATAAGTTGAGCATAGTTTAATGTTGGAAGAAGTATCGAGCACTGAGCTGGAAGTGAGTATACATCTATTTTAACCCAAGGGACTACATTTCTAGCGTAGGATAGTCATTACAGCCCGTTCTGGCGACTCTTTTCCCGCAAATGGACATTTATTATGGATCCAAAAGAGAGTTGATTGCCTTTTTCTATGGCAAGTTAAAGGCGAGTATGGCAATGACGTCTTTGTCGTGTATCACTGAATTAAAGATGGTGGGATGAGGATGTTAGTTAATAGAAACTCCAAAGTAACATTGTCTGAGCATTATATTTTTAAACTGAGTTTATTTCTATTGAGTATATTTTCAAAAGCATATCTTTCACTAAAAATTTTCTGTGATGAGCTGAGAAAAAGTTCTTGAGTCAAGAAAAGTGAGTCAAGCCTTATTTCTTGATCTATTTCATATACTAGTATATTCAATGTACTGACATTGATTTGGGCCTGCATCGTTGAAACGACCCCAAAAAGTGCCCCAAAATGTACCTCGAAAGTGCCCAAAATCGTAATTTCCATATATCTAAAAATCCATTTGTTGTTTTGAAAATCAGAATTCATATTCTTGTTTAGGAGGTTAAATTGAATGGGAAATGGGTCTAACCCCAATTTTACAGCAATAGTATCAAAATTCGAAAATCGCAAAGAATGCTATTTAGGAGGGTCAACTTTAAAGGGGTATATCTCTTTGAACACAAAGCACTAGGTGTACCACGACCTACCAACTTAAATCCCTTTGAATTAGCTTTCCAACGCACTTTGTTTCACCTCATTCTGAGTTCGAATGAAGGATTTATGCTCATTTTCGTAAAACTCATTCGTACAAAAAATGCAGATTTCCAGTGAGGCGATGCGGACCAGTGTTATTTTTGCTCTGTTTTTCTGATTTCGGTCCAAGACTTTCAAGTCATGGACCCAAGGGTTCCCATATATATTTTTACCTATAATTAGCCTTGTTTCACCCTCATATCATCCTCAATATTCTACAATATCCTCTCAAACACTTAGACTCATATTCCACCCTAAATTCAAGTCCAAAACTCAAGACCAATCTTAAGGATTTCACCAAGGATCTCATTCAAGCTTCAAGTCTCCATCTCCAATCTTTTTCAGGGGTTCCCCAAAGTCGACGTATGTGGTGTTGAACCATTGGTTCCTTCCATCCATGGTGTCTAAATCCTCTTTTTACTAATATATCATGATTTAAAGTTGGTTTTATATGTTGGGTCTTGTATAGTGAGAAATTTACTGCACTGTGATTTTAGGTCATAAAAGTATGGTTGTTTTAGCATGTTTTGAGCTATAAATCTTAGGTCTAATATTGGATTTGCTGAGGGGCTTTGCTATGAATGTATTGGGGGTCTTGCAAATTGTTGATTGATGGTTTTATAACAGATTTTCTTGCATGATTTTGTCTCTAAATCGCATGGTCTTTTACCCTAATTACACACCTCCATGGTGTTTGATAAAATGTTCGATTGTGGTTTTTTATTGAAATGAAGGTCTAAAGTATGAGATATGATATGAATGATGATATCATGATGAAATGAGCTTATGTATATGATGAATCCTATGTCTAGTGTTGCATTAGACTATATGATGAATCCTATGTCAAGTGTAGTACTCGACCACGCCCAATCTTAGGGGGGGGGAGGGGGTCTAGCGCCCGGATAACCTAAGATGAGGGTTAATACTCATCTACCACGGTGATGGAGTGGCATCATCAATAATCGAGGCAGGGGTTTATACCCACTAACCTAGGTGAGGGTTAATACTCATCCACTAGAGTCATTGGGTGGCATCATCACTAACCGAGATGGGGGTTAGTATCCATCCACCTAGATGAGGGTGAATATTATCCACCTAAGTGATGGGGTGGCAACATCACTAACCTACCAAGGATTCGTACTTTGGAAATGAGCTTGGTCTCTTCTACACATATGATATTCTATAAGAGCATGGGTTACTTATGCATGTTTTACTTATGCATTTATCATACATGTCATATTGCTATATTATGCCTATTGCCTATCCTTATGCATTTTAAATTATGATGCTTATCTCTTGTTGCATTGCATCCCACATACTTAGTACATTCAAATGTACTAACGCATACTCTTACTGACATGATATCACCATGTAGAGACTAGAACTCCTATTGATTCTTCTTGTGGCTGGATGGATTGTTCAAGTTAGACTCTGGTGAGTCCTTCATTCCGGGGACAAGAAATATTCTCTCACATTATGTATTAAGATTCTCTTTACTTTATCGTATACTTATGACTATGAGGGTGAGCCCGGTTGTATGTCTTGGCCCCTGCTATTATCTATTTAGTAGAGATGTTGTTGGACAAAGCTATGTATTTATGCTATGAGTTGATTTATTTATCTCTTGACTCTGTTTTGACAAGTTCTGCCTTAGTCCTCTTGCCCTTATTTCCATTCTTCAAATGTCATTTAGTTGTTTCTGCGACCAAGGTTGTGTAATAGTATGCTATGAGGCTTGTTTGGGGTTCCTTCAGGTTCCCCATTTGCCAGTCACGTCTAGGCCCTAAGTTTGGGTCATGAAAAAGATGGTATTAGAGCACTAGGTTGATAGATCCTCAGAGTCCAACACACCGTGTCGATTAGACTCTTATTCATGGTTGTGTTGTGCACCACAACTATGAGTAGGAGGCTATGAGATGTTTTAGGAAATGTTTCGCTTCTTCATGGTCTATGTCATGCTTTAGAAGAGAGATAGGGCTTTCTTCTCTAACGAATGTTCTTTGCTCTTTTATTTGATCATGCCTCTTCAAGGAGGAATGCGAAGGAACATAAGTAGAATGTTTTGATTTTGATGGATCCGAGTTTCACTATTTCTTCTTTATTATTTTTGTTGATAGTAGGGCTTCTGGTGTGCCCGAGTGATTGTGTGGATCTTTGGTGTCTATTCTCTTGGTTGGGTGTATTGTTGCTAGAAAGTTCATAGGTCTGGGGATGGAATAGTTGCTTGCATGTTGTTCTCCATGGATAGTGGGAGCCGTAGAGTTAGAACCTGTCGCCCTAATGAACCCGTCTTAGAGCGAGAGGTTGTCAAGTGGTAGCAAGGGGAGGTAGGTCCATTCTTCACTTAAGGTGCGATTGGTCTCTAAGGGGTTACATTTTTCGTCTTGTGATAATTCGAGGTGTTGAACCTAATTTGTTTTGTTTATAGAATTTTTGTTGGTGGTGGATGAGGCCTTGAATTCCCTTTCTGGTATTTTGAATTTGGGGTAGTATCTTTTGGTTTGACTAGTACGCTTGAATTCCCTTTCTGGCATTTTGAATTTGGGGTAGTGTCTTTTGGTTTGACTAGTACGAAAGTTATGCCTATATGTCTCATCAGTAAGATCTTTAGTCCCTACTCTAATAGGTTTATGGTGGTTTTGGTGATGATGATGTGGTTCGTTCCCTATTGAGGTAGTGCATATGAATCATTTGAGGGTAGTACTACGAGTTCAAGGAAGAAGGTGGGTGCTAAGTAGGTGAGATGAGAATGTTGGTGATAAGAGGTTGCCTTCCTAGGTTGTGTGGTGCCGGGTGATGGTATTAAGGTGGAATTCAGTAAGATGAAGGTGATTAGAGTGTAACCTAGACCTTTCACTTCATCGGATATTAGAAGCCTCTTGGGTTAGTGGGCTATTGTCGGGGATTGTGAGTAGATTCTCTTCCATTGTTGCTCCTATGACTTAGTTGGCCCTAGGTAAGGCCATGTTGTGACCGACGCTTTGAGTAGGGTGATTTGGTAGATCTTGGAGTTGCTATTTCTTGTGTTATCCCTTGATGCTAGTAGGGTTCATGTGTATATGGGTTTCATTCATAGGTTCCTTTCACCCATGAAGACCAATCTTCCTTTTTATGAAAATTGCATGATTTCAAGATGTATTTCTTATGGGTATCTATTATTATGAAATATGAGCATGAAATATGTTGGGGTTTTGTCTAATATTGTTGATTATGCATAAATATCTATTTTGAGCTTATACTATGAAGTGATCTTTGTCTATTGAGACTATACATGATTCAAGTTATGAAATCTATGGACTATTGTGAAGTGTTGATATGATTTACAAGTTACCCATGATGGGGTTTTACCATAATGTTGGTGGGCTGATTTACATGATCTTAAGATGCATTGATTTCACTATTTCATGATCTATACTCTTGCATTTTGCATGATTTGAATATGTCCTCATATGTGTCCACCAAGTGTTTGGTAAAATGCAAAGTTAAGAATTTTCAAGATATGTGCATGTTTTATAAGTCAAGTGACTTCATGATGAATATAGGCTATCAAGTATGTTATAAATTGATGAAATTATCTATGATTATGCAAGTATGAAGTTAAGCTCTTTTCAAAAATTTATTTTCAAGAAAACCTACATGGATTTTTACTTATTGTAATTTGGGATTTGAATATTATGATTCCTAAAATTCTATTGGCATGGGTAGTGATTATTTGATGATTTTAATGTGATCTAAATTGTCATATGGGTATTTAACTTTGGGTTTATGAAGCTATAAGTATGCATGTTGCCTTTTTGAATGATTTATGCATGAGAGATTACACTATGGATTTAAATATGGAATTAATTATATTTTCACTTCAACTTCATAATATAAATGTTGATTTTAAATGGAGTCTTAATTACCTATGTCATTTCCTCATTGTTCATAGCATATACATTTATGTACATGGATTTTTTATGTTATGGATAATCCCAATTTAGTTTTATGGTATGTAACACCCCACATCTTACAATACTAGTACTACACAAATGAAACGTGATATTACTTTTAAAATTAGCGCCAATTTTTATAAGTGCTTGAATCTCAAATTAGAGGGTGATACGTATGTCTAACGCTGGAGAGGATCGAGTGTAAATAAATTTTAAGTCAAATTGAGGAGATCATGACCTTAAATGAAGTGAGAGAAGTGAGGTGCTTGTAGGACTTATGAAGCTAGCAGGTGAGTCACGTACTTCCTTAGCTTAAAATTTGCTAGCTAAACAGAGACGAGGCCCGACGTCCAATTTGTCCAAGTCCAATTATGAATAAAGTTCGTGTTAAGGGTGTAAATTTAGCCCATGTTTTAGCATCATAATTGGACTATATTTCAGCCCAAAAATAATAGAGAAAGGACCCAAGTACAACAAAACTCACTTGGTGAATTGGGCCAAAACTAAGTAAGGAGAAAAGGGGAAAGTGGGCAGTCAAGGCCTAACCAATTTGAACCCAATAAGGCCCAAGTGAAAGGTGCAAGAAGCTACATTACCAACTTGATAAAGTAAGGCTAAAAATGCCTTAGTAGGTCGGCCAAAGTCCCCCTTTAAAAAGGGTTTAAAACAGCTCTCATAAGCCATTTTAACTTGAACAAAAAAAAATTAAATTGTTTTGCAAGTTCTCTCTCAACTCTTTCTTGGCTTTGCAAGCAGCGACAAGAGACATTTAGGGTTCTTGGAGGAGCCCTACACATTTAGGTTAAAGGTAACTAAGAATACCTATGTGTTTAGTATGGTTTTCTTATGTAAAACGAGAGGCTAAGCTGATTATACCTTCGTTGAAATTGTTGGACAACATGTGTTCCAAAAGTTGTTGTACATTTTTCTTGTTTATTTGGAAGCTTTTCTCTTTTGGTTGGATTGATTATGAAGGAAGGCTACTGTTCTTAATGAGTATTGGTTCTATAATGATGTATAAAGGCTGCTGCACCATTTTTACAGTCCACAAAAGTGAGTTCTTGTATGATATCGTTATTGTTCTTTTAATAGGAACTTGTGGGCTAATTGATTGAGGATTATGGTCTCACGTCCTCCACCTATTTTGGGAAATGTTTTTGAAATTTTTGAGGACTGGTTTTATGTGTACATATGATGGGGATAGTTTGGTTAAAGTTGGAACATGTTTGGAATTGTCGACGTCAAAATGTAGCTAAGGGATGTAACGTTATGCTGCCTATTTGTATGTTGCATAGAATTCTTATGTGTTGTGCTTTGTGAGCTTTTGTAAGACTGTTATCGCACTAAATTAGTCTACACATGATATGTATATGAGACTATGTATTAGAAAATACGATTAGGGGCGGAAAGGTTGAAAGAATACACTCAGGTTTATAATTATCCGCTTGCTGCCCGTATGTAGTTTTTTTATGAGATTGGGCTGCCAAGATGTATCTATTGGCTGCTAATGCTAGTTTTATCACCTACTATGTTGTAGATGAATATTTGGAGGAAGGGAAGGTTATCTCGAGGTAATAGGGAGGTCGTACAGCGAGGTATATAAGGGTACTCGATTTTGTATTATTTGCATGAAACATAGATCCTTCCTTGGCACATAAAGGCACTTACCAACTCAAACACTACTATTAACCGTGTCTCAACTCTTTGACATGTTCATATACTGCCATACATAGTCATCTTCAAATCTGCATACATACTTGGATACCAAGATACACTAGTTCGTTCTACTAAATAAAGTTCATGTTTTGTTCTACCTTCTATGCATTGCATTATTTGTGTAACCTAATCCTTTCATTATGCTGTTGTGTTTTGTGATTATTTACATGCCATATGTTGTATCTACAGTCCTACAACTCCAATATTATGACCACCAAAAGAATCATCTCAAAAGTAATTGAAAGATAAAGTATATTACGTATTGATAGGTGGTAACCCAAGGGTGGAAGAATCACCTAGCCAGGGTCGATCCCATCACAGAGGGGTAGCCCAAAGGGTGAAAGGAAGAGCCTAGCCAAGGTTGATCCCAATATAGATTTACCACTGATCAGCTGGTTATTTGTATTACATGTTGTGCGCAGATTATACAGTAAAGGTAAAGTAATAAAAAGAACATAAAGTACATGATCCCACATTATGACTAAGGGTGGTCTCTTATCCTACACAAGTGCATAGTTTCATTTGAGTTATTACTTCATAATAGTATTTCTTGCCTTACATATTCAGTACATTATCTCGTACTGACATCCCATATGGGGGACCTGCATTTATGTTGCAGGTACAGGTGCTAGTAGATCTCCCCAGTAGGAGTTCAGGATATCCAGCTGGTGCTACCAAGCTCCAGGTTGCTTCGGACTTTTGTATGTCTAAAGCTTATATTTTTGTATTGTATAGTTAGTCGAGCCGGGGCCTGTACCAACTTTTATCAGATACTTTTCCTTATCTAGAGGCTTTAGTGACTATGTAAATTAAAATGTGGTCATGTCTCCTACTTTAGACAACATGGCCCCAATGGCCTAGCCATATACATTTCATTTTGGCTTGTTATTATTGTTTACTTTCTTAAAGGCATGTTGAATATAGAAATCCCTTATAATTTGTATAGAAAGCACATCGATATAGGTTGGTTCTCCTTAGCCTTATCGACAATGGGTGCCGGTCCACCTTAACGGGATTTCGGGCATGACAGAAGTGGTATCAGAGCAGGTCGTACTAGGGAGTCTACAAAGTCGTGTCTATGTAGAGTCTTGTTTATCGATGTGTTATGCACCACATTTATAAACAGGAGGCCACGTGGCATTTAGGAGTTGTTACATTCTTTTCATTCTTTAGATCGTTCCATAGAGCTAAGTGTAATAAGTGGATTGTGTCTAACTCCTAAATTTTTTTGTTCAGCAAGTATGCCAGAAACTAGGAAAAACAAAGGTAAAGGGAAGCGAGTAGAAGTGGTGGTTGATATACCCAGTCAGGTGAGACAACAAAATAAGGCTCAAGATAAGTCTCTGTCACAGACATCTCTAACTCCTCCAGCTCCTGATGAACCAGGAAGTAGTGAAATTCCCCCAAAACCACCTATCGATGCTACCGTGCAGGATCTGAGAAATACAGTCCAACTATTGACTCGCATAGTTGCTGGCCAAGGTCAAAGACACGAAGGTCCAGTTATAGGTGCAGGTGGTGTGAATAGGGAAGCTAGCACAAGGATACGTGACTTCCTTAATTTGGACCCTCCATCCTTCACTTGGTCAGATCCTAATGAAGATTACCAAGACTTTATTGATCAGATTCAATGCACTTTAGATGTTATGCATATGAGTGGTATAGAAGCTGTCGAGTTAGTGACACATAGGTTGAAGGGTGTGGCTATATTGTGGTATAAAGCTTAGAAGCAATCTAAGGGTACAGATGCACCTCCAAGTACTTGGAAGGAGTTTAAAGAGGCATTTCTTGACCATTACTTCCCATTAGAGATAGGAGAGGCCCGTGCAGATCAGTTCTTGAACCTCCACCAAGGGAATATGAGTGTGAGGGTGTATAGCCTTCAATTTAATTCCCTGTCCAAGTATGCTCCTAATGTAGTTGCTACTATGGCAGATAGAGTTCATCGATATGTGGATAGATTAGATACATATCTGGTCAGAGACTGTACCATTGCTTCCTTGAACAAAGACATGGATATAGTGAGAATGCAAGCTTTTGCACAAATATTGGAGGATCAGAGGCAAAGGAGAAGGAAACAAGAGTTAGAAAAGGCGCAGTCCAAGAGGGTGAGGTATACAAGACAGTTTACACAATCGTAAGGTGAGCTTAGTGTAACACCCCACATTTTACATGTACTAATTCTATGTGAATAAATCATGATATGGATTGGTCAAAGTAGTGTCAATTCTTGAAAGTGCTTGACTCTCGTGTTAACGGGCGATATGGGCGTCTAACGCTTAAGAGGGTCGAGTGTATATTGTTTTATGTTAAATTGAGGATATCACAACCCTAAAGAAAGTAAGTGAATGAAGGTGTTTGTATGAATTAATAATCTAGTAGATGAGTCACCAACTTGCTTATCTTGAATTTGCTAGTTAAATGGAGACGTGGTTCGACGTCAAATTTGTCCAAGTCCGATTACGAATAAAATCCATTTTAAGGGTGTAATTTCAGCCCATGTTTTAGCATCATAAATGGACCTTATTTTCAGCCCAAGAAGAATGTAAGAGGATCCCAAGTGTAACACAAACTACTTGACTATTTGGGCCAAAAACGGATTAAGAGGAAAGCTGAAAATTGGCAACCCAAGTCCATTAGAATTTGATGCCTATTTTGGCCCAATTTTGGGGACTAAGCTGCTGAATAATTAGCCCAAGTAAATGAGGTATTATTTGTTCAAAATGCCCAAATAAATTAGTCCAAATCATTCCTTTAAGGAGTTAGAAGCAGCCAATTTGCATTTACTCTCTTACACTTAGAAAATTTTCAGCTTTCCCAATACTCTCTCTAAACTTATCTCAACCTAGCAAAGCAGCAGCTAAACGACTCTTTTAGGGTTCTTAAGGAGCTCCTCAACTTTGAAGATAAAGGTAAGTAATTATAATTGTGTTTTTGGTAAGGTTTCTTCATAAAAATCAAGAAGTATATGATAATATGTTATGCTGGAAATTCTCGACAGCTTGTGTCCAAAAAATTGCTGCACTCTTTCCTTTTGTTTTAGTGATTTAAAAATGTTTTGTGGGCTGTATTATGAAGAGAATTTGATGTTCTTAAGATGGTTTGAGTTATATACATTACCCTAAAGTTGCTGCCCAGATTTGGGTTTCATTTAACAAATGAGTTTTATTGTGCTATCGTAAGTGTAATGTTGATTGGAATTTGTGGGTTGTTGGATTTATAGCTATTGGCTCATATCCTTAGTGACTTCTTGGGTTATGTTCTAAGACTACATTAGCACTGTTTGTATGTGTAAATGTTGGTGGAACAGTTTGGTTAGTGTTGGAAAAGGTTTGGAATTGTCGACGTCGAAATGTAGCGGGGGGGTTACATTATGCTGTCCATTTGTAGGTTGTGTAGAATTGTAGTATGTTGTTCCACGACCTTCCCCTATTTTGGGATTATTTTTGGACTATATTAAGACTGTTTTTATGTGGTAAGAAATGTTGGAAACAATTTAGGTAGAGCTAAAACAGTTTCGGTATTGTTGACGTCGAAGTGTGGAGAAAGGATGTAACGTTGTGCCACTTGTTTGTATGTTGTGCAGAATTGTTATGTGTTATGCTTTGTGGGTTGTTGTAGGACTGTTAAGGGTCTGAAAATAAGATGTACATAACATGTACATAAGAATGGTTGATAGAAAATACGTTTATAAGTGAAAAGGTTGAAGAAATGCCCTTGCATCACTAATTGGAAGCTTGGTGTCCGGGTGATTGTTTTTATGATATAGGGCTATCAAGAAGTGTTTCTTTGCTGCTAATACTAGTATTATTGCCTAATATGATGTAGATAAACATTTGGAGGAAAAGTAGCCACTCCAAAATAGTAACGAGGTCATACAACGAGGTATGTAAGGCTACTTGATTTCGTATTATTTGGCATGAAACATAGATCCCTCGGTAAGTA
>JAPFFP010007435.1:0-17504 GCA_026153255.1 Solanum medicagineum
ACTCAAGAATAAGTATATTATAGTATCCAACAACACCTCCAATGTGCAATGGAGCGGGGGCCAAGACACTTTCCAGGCTCACTCTTATAGTATCAAGTATTCAACATAAAGAAATATCAAACAGTAAGAGTAGATGTATAGTGTCCTTGGACTTGAGGACTCACCAAAGCTTCGAGGACTCACCAAAGCTTATCTTTTGAAGTACCAAACTATCCATGTGGAGGATGATCGAGAGGTGATCAGGTCCTTACATTGTAATATCATGTAGGCATAGAGTATGCAAAGTACATTTGAATGTTCTAAGTATGTAGGATGCAATGCAACAAGACGTAAGCCAATTTAGTCAAAATGCATGATAATAAGAAATAGATAAGTGTAGTCTCAATATGGCATGCATGATCAATGATGTAAGTAAAACATGTTTGTAATCATTCAACTTGCATAGAACATAATACATGTGTAGGAAGAGACCCTAACCGACAAAAGAAGACCAAGCGAGCTATAAGTTGGAATCTCGATGATTACCCCTCATCAGTAAAGAGATGGCATAATTGTCAAGGTAAACCATACTTCACCTTATAGGAGGCCATCCCATTTCGGAGAAGTAACCCCCCTTATGGGAACCTGTCCTATTTTGGGGTGGATTTCATGATAAAATGCACTAAATGGATCCACTAGTATAGCAAGGGTAAAATATAATCCTATGTTGGCTCATAGTTGGAGGAAAGGAGTATGGACCCTTGAAGATATTCCATGCCGACATCCAATCCATCGGTGCTAAGTTTAATCCCACAAATAATTTGAAATAATCATACTTTAATCATAACATCAATAACTTGTAAGAACATGACTTGAGTAGCTCATAAACATTCTTGACCTCTAATGGCGAGCCTAACTTGAAACATGAGAGTACATCATAATCATACATGAACTATTGCTTTAATATGTTTGGCTCATAAGAGGTAAAAATCATGAAATAGGGTTAACTTGATACTTGTAACATCATAGATACTTTTCATGAATTCAATACATACTTGAAAGCCCTTAATCATCATATAGTCACTTGACATGAAAATCATGAAATAGATCATCAATAACTTGAGAATTCTTGACTTGACTTTTTATGAAACACATGGTGGGCACATAATGCTTGGGCAAAATTATGCAATTCAAGAGTGTAACAAGATGAGTAAATCAATTTAAAATCAACCCACCAACATAGTAACAAAACCCCAATTTGCGTATCATGAAATCCATCTCACAAGTTCATCATAGTTCATAGTTTTCATAGATCAAATCATGCATAGTCTCAATAGACAAAGATCATCTCATAGTATAAGCTTAAATTAGATATTCATGCATAATCAACAATATTTAATAAAACCCCAACATAATCCATGCTCATATTTCATAATAATAGATACCCATAAGTAGAACAACTTGAAATCATGCAAATTTTCATAAAATAGAAGATTGGACTCCACGGATTAAAGGACCCTATGGATGAAACCCACATAACTTAAACTTGAGTTTCTTGAGATGAGCTTGAAGGAAAATTAGAGCTTGAAGTGAATCCTTAAGTTCCAAAGTTAAGCTTAAAATCCTTTGATTTGGATGAGAATTTTGATAGTGTGTTGGAGAGGTTTTAGAGAGGATTTTTGGGTGATGTAGAGTTGAAAAATGGCTAAATATGGAGATTTCATATGTAAATGGGCATGGGGCAATTATCCCAATGCCCTCAGACCGAAATAGAAAATTAAAGAAAAACTAACACTGGTCCATGATGGGTCTGCGTCGCGGACAAAACGCGTACAACTACTAGTTTTCAAAATATTAGCGAAAATCATTTTTCGCTATGGGTTCTTTTGAAATCCAGGTTATATCCATTTCCCACTTAGTTTTGCCCCCCTTATGAAGAATATGATGTCAGATTTTTGATATCACACACACATTTTGAGATATATAGAAATTTCTATTATGGGCATTTTCGAAACACAATTTGGGGCATTTCAAAAGGCCCTCCTTGACACTGTATTTTTTTGCACTTTTGCCCTACCAACCTTGTTATTTTTACCTCATTCTCCCTTTTTCCTATTTCAAGCTTTTCTGGATGCTTTCTTTTTATTTTTCAACTTTTTGCCTTGTTTTTGTACTTCATTTTTCTTTTTAGCTCAAAACTCAGGCATCACTTATTTTTCTTGCACCCAATACACGATTTTTCCTTTATTTCCTCTATGTAACTAATTCACTCCCTTATTTTTGTGTTTCACCTTTACACCAGCCACCCTCAACTTATGCATCTGGCTTGTGTTGAGGTGCATAATATCCGTCCTTAGAACCATGGCCACTTTTGGTAGTCACCCTCAACTTAGGCTTTTTCCCTCAGTCAAGGTGCACAATGTTCAAGGAAGAACCAAGGCCAATTTCAGAATTTGACAACTAACAAGGCTAGTTTGATCAAATGTTTTCAGAGAATAGGTACATGTTAGACTAAAACATTAGGAACTAAGGATATATCATACTTTTAGTTGGTCATCTTAGGCTAAGTGGACTATTAAGAACAATGTCCTAAGATACTTTCCTAATCCAATTAATCCACAATCTAACTTAGAGTAGCAGGGCAAGTTCTGAATTAGAACAAAACACATGAATCTAGCAAATTAAGCTCACACTCACAAGTCACATGGCACTACATACATTATCAACAAAAGACTCTCAAATCATGCTTTTTATCTCAATTTATCCTCACTTATCAGAACACATATACCTAAACATGCATGGTTGCTATCTAACTACTAATCAAAATTTCTGGTGGGTATAATTTTCTCAAACAAAACAAAAAAATATGCTATATGCCATAAGTATTGATAATATATTGCTACAATACTATCTAAATATCCTAAACATATCGGTTCACCAGAAAGTAAATATCCACGGGGAAAAAGAACATAGGCAAGAAAACCCCAGGATAAAATTGGGGTAGTTATGGACCTAAGCTACTCAAACTTCACTAAGGCCTATAACTACGCACACCCCATCGAAAAAGATGTACATTGTCCCCCAAGCACAAAATCAAAGCAAAATAAAACATAAGGGGACAAAAAACATACCTGGGGGCCTAAGGGCTTATATGTGTCTGAGTCTGTCCACCTTTTTTCTTTGAGGTAGTCTCCTCAGCAATCGTGCTCTATCCAGAGGGGCCATCACCCCTCACTTGCTCTATCTCTCGAGCTCGTTGTATCTCCTTTTCTCATTTGGATGTCCTTAAGGCAAGCTCGAGCTCCTCCTGCTCAATCATCCCCACCTGAAATCGTACATCATCAGGATCATTGTCCGGGCGTGGTCTCTTCCCGTGGGAAGGCTGAACAGGCTCTTTAGGAGAAAAAAGATCTACCACTGGCACCGGAGGCATAGCCGCTGGTGATATGCGTCAAAATACAACATATTTGTTGCCTAAAATAATGGATTTTATGTGTTTTCAATGCGACTTTTTATGCTTTTATGTTTTTTGTAGTTTATTTTTGCTGAAAATACAAATTGGCTTGATTTTGGGGAAAGCAACAGATTTTGTGAATTTGAGGATCTATGAGACCCACTACGTGACGTAGGGGATGATCGTAGAAATTAACAGTTTCCAAAACCAAAATATGAGAATTTGAAGTTCATCCATACGAGGCTAGGTGTCACGACCCAAGCCTAGGGCCTAGACGTGACATGGCAAATGGAAAATCCGAAGGGACCCCAAACAAGCCTCTTAACATATCATTACACATCCTGGGTCGCGGAAGCAATTAAATAACAATAAGAGAATAGAAATAAGGGAAACGGGCTAAGAAAGTCTTCTGTAGCATTAAAACCTACAAGACTCAAGAGAATCAAAGCTCATAGCATCATTACATAACTTGTCCAACAATACCTCTAAACTTAGAATTTAGCGTGGGCCAAGACAACTTTTCGGGCTCACCCTCATAGTCAAAAGCATACAATCATATAGAGAGAGTCTTTGCATATCATAAGATCAAAAGATTTCTTCCTCAGAGTTAAGGACCCACCAAGCTCACTTGAAGAGATAGTACTAGCCACGTGGAGGAAGATGATCAAGTGGAGCCCCAGTTCCTACATGGTAACATCATGTAGGCATAAAGTATGCATTAATATGTTTTAATGTACTAAGTATGTAGGATGCAATGCAAAAAGAGATAGGCCACATAATTGAAATGCATAATCATAAGCAAGAGATAGTATATTAGCAACACGGCATGCATGAACGATGCTTGAAGTAAAACATGCTTAAGTAGAACATATTACATGTGTAGGAAGAGACCATCATCATAGACCAAGCAACTTAGTACATGGAATCTAAGGCCTGCCACCCGCTTGGAAGGTAGATAAGGTACATACCCCTCATCTATGGTAGTACGGGATTGCCACCACGCGACAAGGTGGAATAGGCACATACCCCTCATCTATGGTAGTACGGGATTGCCACCACCCGACAAGGTGGATGAGGTCCATACCCCTCATCTGTGGTAGCACGGGATTGCCACCACCCAACAAGGTGGATGAGGTACATACCCCTCATCTTTGGTAGTGCGGGAATTTCCACCACTCGAGAAGGTGGATGAGGTACATACCCCTCATCGTTGGTATGGTCAATTGTAACACTATAGATACCTTCCATCATAACAACTCATATATACACTCCTTTCATCATCATAAAGTCATTCAAGTCATAGGTCATGCAATGGGTCATCAATAGCTCAAGAATAAAAAATCAAATATTTTATCAAACACTTGGCAGGTGTATAATGTTAGTATAAAATCATGCAATTCAAGAGTGAATTCATGCAAGAAAACTTGAAGTAAATCAACCGACCAATACTTAGTAATACCCTCATGAAATATACATTGAAACCCTTCATCAAATCTCAAAATAAATCATAGAATTATAGACCAAAACATGCTTAAATAGTCACTCTTTTATGTAACCTCAGCATAGTTCATAGTCAAATTCATAATAAGTAAGACACATAAGTAAATAAAATTAGAAACATACAATTTATGTAAACTGGAAGGTTGGGCGCAATGGGTGAAAGGACCCAATGGTTGAAACCCACATACCTCAACTTTGTAGAATTTCTTGATGAAGATTTGATTGAGAACTTGAAGTTTGAGTGAATTCCTTAAGATCCTGATTGAGTTTGAAGACCCTTGATTCTGAGTGAAATATTTGTCCAAGTGTTTAAGAAGGTTTTTGGGAATGTCTTGTATGATATGGGGTTGAAAAATGACTAAGTATAGGTATTGTTTCCGCATGGGTTGGCTTAGGACCAAGGACTCAAAGCCTTGGACCGAACAAGAAATAACTGGCAGAAACATTACACTGATCCGTGCCCTGGCCACGTGGCGCCAGGGGCGCGGATCGTCTCTGGAAATAACATTTTTTTGGAAAATAAAATTTTGAAATGATTGCTCTAAAATCAGGGTTAGACCCATTTCCCACTCAATTTTTCCCCTAATAACTAATATGAATTTAGGTTTTCGATATTATGCATGAATTTTGAGATATATGAAAATTACGATTATGGGTACTTTCGAGGCACATTTCGGACACTTTTGGGATCGTTTCAGTATCTCCCCTTTGGGAACATTCGTCCCCGACTGTCAAAGAAAAGTACATAAGATGGATAATCATGAAGAGATCAGCCCCAACAAGAATGCAACAATGCACTTAAACATTATTTTCAAGAATTTCAACATAAGTGTCAAAATCACCATGAACTTGTCAACATAAACATGAATGCACGCAATTGACATAAAAGTTGATATATAAGACTTAAATCACATAGGGGACTTAGAATTAGTACCTTAGACTTGAGTAGAATGGAAGAGATAGGGATATCACTTTTGCATGTCTGCCTCAGCTTCCCATGTAACACTCTCAACTTGTTGGTTTCGCAAATAACTTTGACGGAAGAAACATCCTTGTTTCCTCAACCACTTCACTTGTCCATCACAATTTCTACCAGAACCTCTTCATAAGTCAAATTTTATTCAACAATACCTAGAGCATCAAGAGGCACAATAGCACTACGATCACCCACACACTTCCTTAACATAGACACATGGAAGACCGGATGAACCATGTTCATATCATTGGGCAACTCCAACTCATAGGCCACTCAACCAATTCTCCTCAACACTTTGTAAGGACCCACAAACCTTGGGCTCAATTTATCCTTCTTACCAAAATGAACCACACCCTTCATGGGTGAAACCTTCAAATAGACCCAATCACCAACTTTAAATTCAAGATCCTTTCTCCACACATCGACATAGGACTTTTGATGACTTTTGGGCTATTTTCAACCTTTCCCTGATCAACCTTACCTTGTCCATTGCCCCCATAACACGATCCGGACCCAAAAAAGCCATTTATCCTACCTCAAACCATCCAACTGGGGACCTATAATGTCTACCATAGAGATCCTCAAAAGGAGTTGTACCAATGCTACAATGATAGCTATTATTATAAGCAAACTCAATCAATGGAAGATGATCATCCCAACTACCCTTAAACTCCAATACACAAGCTCTAAGCATATCCTCAAGAGTTTGGATAGTTCTTTCGACTTGGCCATCCATTTGAGGGTGAAAGGTTGTACTTGCCACCTCTCACCAAGGCCTTCAATTCTAACGAGGGGTCAAGATCTTGCTTTGCTTTTACCTCATCAATCAAGGAAGATTTTGAACCATCAACAACCACAATACCACCGTTATCAACCTCTTCCAACCTAACCCCAATCTAGACACCTTCTTGCCCCCACCATCAACATGAGCTAGGCTACCCATAGACACCCTACTCAAACCATCGAGCCATAATATTAGCCTTACCAGGGTGATAATGCACACTCATATCAAAATCCTTAAGAAGTTATAACCACCTTAGTTGTCTCAACTTGAGTTATGTTTGAGGAAACACACATTGGGGACTCTTATGATCGGTAAAGACATCAACATGCACCCCATATAAATAATGACGCCAAATTTTCAAAGAAAAAACCACGACGTCCAATTCAAGATCATGGGTAGGATAATTCTTTTCATACACCTTGAGTTGTCTAGAAGCATACCTATCACCTTACCATTTTGCATCAACACACAACGCAATCCAATTCGAGAGGCATCACAATACACAACAAACCCTTCCAATCCTTCCGGTAGAGACAAGATGGGAGCGGAGACAAGCTTATCCTTTAAGGTTTGGAAACTCTTTTCACACTCATCGGTCCACACAAACTTTTCCTTCTTTTGGGTCAACTTAGTCATGGGACAAGCAATAGAAGAGAACCCATTCCCAAACCTTCGATAGTAATCCGCTAAGCCCAAGAAGCTTGTAATATCTAATGGAGTCAAAGGTCTAGGCCAATTTCTAATCATTTTCATCTTTTTAGGATCCACCTTAATACCATCCCCTGACACGACATGACCTAGAAAGGCAACCTCTTGCAACCAAAACTTACACTTCTCATATTTAGCATATAACTTCTCTTCCCTCAATTATTGTAACACCACCGTCAAATGACTCACATTCTCCTCCTTACTCTGGGAATAGATCAAACTATCATTCATAAATACCACCACAAACAAATCAAGGTAGGGTTTAAATACCCTATCCATAAGATCCATGAAGATAGTCGGTGCATTGGTTAACCCAAAAGACATAACCACAAATTCATAATGCCCATACCTAGTCCGGAGGGTCGTCATGGGAATATCACACTCCCTTGCTTTCACCTGATGATACCTGGATCGAAGATCAATCTTAGATAAGTGACTAACCTATTGAAGTTGGTCAAATAGATCATCAATCCTTGGTAGAGGATGCTTATTCTTTATGGTGGTCCTATTAAGTTGCCGGTAGTCAATACACATTCTAAGGAAACCATCTTTCTTCTTTATAAGCAACACCGGTGCTCACCAACGTGATTGGCTAGGCCTTATAAAACCCTTCTCTAACAAATCCCTCAATTGCTCCTTCAACTCCGTTAACTCCACTGGGGCCATACGGTAAGGGGAGTAGAAATGGGTTGAGTATCGGGAAGGAGGTCTATACCAAAGTCTATTTTCATTTTGGGAGGAACATCGGGAAGATCACTAGGAAAGACATAAAAAAACTCATTTACCACCGGAACCGACTCTACACAGAGGACTTTGGACTCAACATCCCTAACCCTCACAAGAGGATAGAGACGCCCCTTAGAGATCAACTTTTGGATTTTAATGCAAGAGATAAACCTACCCTTGACTACCACATCATGACTCTCCCACTCAAGTACGAGCTCATTTGGAAATTGGAATTTGACCCTATGGGTTCTACAATCAATAGAGGCATAATATGCATGCAACCAATCAATCCCTAGAATAA
This sequence comes from Solanum medicagineum, assembly GCA_026153255.1. Classification (NCBI taxonomy): domain Eukaryota; kingdom Viridiplantae; phylum Streptophyta; class Magnoliopsida; order Solanales; family Solanaceae; genus Solanum; species Solanum medicagineum. The sequence continues at coordinate 8,429 of JAPFFP010007435.1, forward strand.
CATCAAAATCCACCATATCCAAGTCAACAAGATCACAAGGCAAAATCTTATGCAAAATGCAAACGGGAAAATTTATATAGAACTCTTTTAGCAACAATAGATGCATTAATGAGAATAGACACCTCATAAGACTAACATAACAATTTGGGTTCAACATGAAACTTTTTGGCAACAAAGAGAGTAATAAAAGAAAGGGTAGCACTTGGGTCTATCGATGTATAAACGTCAAAATCAAGGACTTTTAGGATAACGGTGACGACATCAGGCACCTCATTTATCCATTGACTCCCCTGAAGAGTGTATAACTGATTGTGCCTTGGGCCACCACCTTGTTGGCCTCTCTTCCCCAAAGGAACCTCATTTGCACCTCGGTCTTTTGGATGAACATCTTTACCCTTGTTATGATTACGTGGATAATCAATCATTTCGTGGCCTACTTCCCCATAGCAAAAACAAGCATTGATATCCCTCAAGCATGGGCCACCATGACCCCTACGACATTTTGGACACATAACATTAGTTACCATACCACCATCACCTTGGGCCCTTGGGTAGTCATTGGCAAACCTTCTATTACGAGCAATCGACCACCCTTGAGACCTTGGAACTTACCATCAAAACGGGCCTTCTTGGCCTCATTACCCCTCCTTTTTCTCAACTTTTTCCCCACTAATTGTTCGGCATAATTCATAAGGCGGTACAAGTCCATGTCACTTATCAACATGGCAGCTTGACATTCTTCATTTACCAAATCGGATACACCCATGACAAACACATTCATCCTACACCTTGGCTCGGCCACCAATTGTGGAGCATATTTAGAGAGTTGTTTAAACTTGAGGGCATACTCCTTTAGACTCATTGGCCCTTGCTTCAAATTTATGAACTCCATCATTTTGGTCTCCCTTAGCTCAAGAGGGCAGATTCGGTTCAGAAAAGCCGCCTTAAACTCCTTCCAAAGTATCATATGTTTGATCCCCTTCTCCTCTTTCCATTGAGTATACCATATTTGGGCCACCCCCTTGAGTTAGTAAGCGGCCAACTCCGTCTTCTCCTTTGACCTAACACACATGATAGTCAACACCTTATACACCTCATCAATAAATTCTTGAGGATCCTCATCCACTTTAGACACGTTGAACTCCAGTGGGTTCATCCTCATGAAATCCGTTACTCTAGATGCCAGAGTAGGAGCATGAGGGGCTGGAGCTCTTTGGTTGATTTGATTAGTTCATTGCTTGAGCTAGCATGACAATAACATTCCAGAACTCTTCATGTGCCAGTTGTTCTTCGGGAGTGCGGGCTCTTCTTCCTCTTGGGCTAAGCATGATCTAGCATAGCAAAGAACATTTGTTATAGAAAAACATTACCTTAACTTCTCTAGCATGACATAGAGTAAGAAGAAGGGAAATATATTCTAAAATGTCTCATAGCCTCTTGCTCATAGTTGCGGTGCATTTCACAACCATGAACAAGACTCTAATCAATGTGGTGTGCTGGATGCTGAGGACCATTAACAACCTAGTGCTCTGATACCAAGTTTTTTAGGACCCAAGTCTAGGGCCTAGACGTGACATGGTGATTGGGGAACCTGAAGGGACCCCAAACAAGCCTCTTAACATATCATTACACATCGTTGGTTGCGGAAGCAATTAAGCAACAATAAGACAATAGAAATAAGGGCAAAGGGCTAAGGGAGTCTTTCGTAACATTAAAACATACAAGAGTCAAGAGAGTCAAATCTCATAGCATCATTACATGACTTGTCAAACAACACCTCTAAACTTAGGAATTAGCAGTGGCCAAGAAAACGTTTCGGGCTCACCCTCATAGTCAAAAGCTTACAATAAGGTAGAGAGAGTCTTTGCATATCATAAGATAAAAAGATATTGTCCTCGGAGTTGAGGACTCACCAAATTAGCTTGAAGAGATAGTAATAGCCAAGTGGAGGAAGACGATCAAGTGGAGCTCCGGTTCCTACATGGTAACATCATGTTGGCATAGAGTATGCATTAGTACATTTGATTGTACTAAGTATGTAGGATGCAATGCAAAAAGAGATAGGCCACATAATTGAAATGCTTAATTGTAAGCAAAAGATAGTATATTAGCACATGGCATGCATGAAAAATTCTTGAAGTAAACATGCTTATATAGAACATATTACATGTATAAGAAGAGACCATCGTCATAGACCAAGCAACTTAGTACTTGGAATCCAAGGCATGCCAACCGCTTGGAAGGTGGATGAGGTACATACCTCTCATATGGTAGTACGGGATTGCCACCACCCGACATGGTAGATGTGGTATATACCCCTCATCTATGGTAATACAAGATTGTCACCACTTGAAAAGGTGGATGAGGTACATACTCCTCATCTCTGGTAGTACGGGATTGCCACCACCAGACATGGTGGATGAGGTACACACCCTGCATCTTTGGTATGGTCACTTGCAACACAATATATACCTTACATTATGACAAATGGTATATACACTCCTTTAATCATCATAAAGTCATTCAAGTCATAGGTCATGCAATAGATCATCAATAGCTCAAGAATAAAAAATCGGACGTTTTATCAAACACTTGATGGTTGTGTAATGCTAGTGTAAAATCATGCAATTCAAGAGTGAATTCATGCAAGAAAAATTGAAGTAAATAAACCCACCAACACTTGGTAATACCCTCATGCAATATACATTGAAAACCTTCATCAAATCTCAAAATAGATCATAGATTTATAGCCCAAAACATGCTTAAACAGTCACACTTTTATGAAACCTCAACATAGTTCATAGTCAAATTCATAATAAGTAAGACCCATAAGTAAATCAACTTAGAAACATACAATTTATGTAAATAGGAAGGTTGGGCACCATTGGTTAAAGGACCTAATGGTTGAAACCCACATACCTCAACTTTGGAGAATTACTTGATGAAGATTTGTTTGAGAACTTGAAACTTGAGTGAATTCCTTAAGATCTGGAATGAGTTTGGGGACTCTTGAATTTGAGTGAAATATTTGTCTATGTGTTTGAGAAGGTTTTGGGAATGTCTTATATGATATGGGGTTGAAAAATGACTAAGTATAGGTGTTTTTTACACATGGAGAGGCTTAGTCCCAAGGCCTCAAAGCCTTGGACCAAACAAGAAATAAGTGGCAAAAATATTACATTGATTGTGCCCTGGCTGCATCACGCCAGCGACGGGGATCGTCTCCGGTAATTGCATTATATCAGGAAACAAAATTTTGATACGGTTGCTCAAAAATTGGAGTTAGACACTTTCCCCACTCAATGTTTCCTCCTGATCACAAGTATGAGGTCAGATTTTTGATATCACAAACGAATTTTGAGATATATGGAAATTATTATTATGGGCACTTTCGAGACACATTTTTGGGCACTTTTGGGGTCGTTTCACCAGGGTATGGGTGGTAGTCCTTACTACGACTTGTAGAAGGAGGCTTCAAAGCAATTAACAGTGTTGATTAAAATTAGACCATGAAATGAAAGGGTGGATTATGAGAAGGCATTACAAGTCGTATACCAGACAATGACTCGTAGATGTTGATTATAATAGTAAAGTCCAAAATGCCAAGTGCTGACAATGAAAACTCGATTACAGCTCATAGGTCACCTTACGAGCCGTAGCTACGAGCCATAGCTATGAGCCGTAGCAGTTGCCGACTTGAATTTTCTAATTATTTTAAGGAACTTTTTGTAAATAGTATAAATAGAATATGTTAGGTTTTTTAGAAGGAATCAAATATTCTGCAGTTTTTTAGAGAATTTTAGAGAGAGAAACTTTTAGTTCTTAGAAATTTGTAGGGTTTTAGAGTAGGGTTTTCATTTTGAGACTCAATTTGGGAGAATGAAATAACTTGGAATTTAATTTCATTATTCATGCTTGTGAATTCAAATTCAAAGGTTGTTTTATTGTTCGTCATTCTTCTTGGGTAATTTCTCAAATATGTATGTTCCATTCATTGTTTTTTTTTTCTTGCCCAAGTCATGAGTAGGTAGCTTAACAGCCCAAAGTATTTGCACTTCTTGAGTTGATATTTGCATGTGTTATCCATTTTTCTTCATTTTGCTTGTCGTTTAATGGTGGCCAACATTAAACCCTACCTAGTGTCATGATCCTGATCAAGGTAGTGATGAATAGGAAAAGGAAATGGGTGACAAAATTTGATTGATGTGTTCTCATCTAAGCAACCAAATCCGGCCAAGGAGAGGTTGATTGGGACAGTAGGTAACGGTTAGTTTATGGTGGTCGGCCAAGAGGCATAGTGAAATTCGACCTTCACCTTTGCCTAAGGATTGGAAGAACCTAAGTTACCGTCCTGCATGCAATATCCTAATTTAGGTTGTGTTATCTGGGCTATTTGAGTTAGTGAATCATTGGAAATACAATTTCTCAATTTTCTCTCCAATTTGATTGTCTCTTCGATTTGTTAGTATAGTTTTAGTTTCTTACAAGTCATTACTACCCCCCCTCTTTTATTGAGAATAGAGTTAATTGATGCTTGAAATGACTGTTGGTGAATCATACGGCAAAACCCTGTATTCCCTTGGGATTTGACCCTAACCTATGGTTAGGTTTTATATTTGACAACAATCACTTTATCCTCAAAGTGAGAGGTATTGGTTGAGCGTGATCAAAATTAATGGCACCGTTGCCGAGGAATACGACGAGGTTTTAACTTGATTTCACTAATAGTTAATTCAAGTGTTAATTGCTTAAATTTCTTGTATTTTACTTTTGTTTTTGTTTTTGTTGTTTAGTATCTTTTGCAGGGTATACTAGGTGTATGCCCAACATAAGGAGCCAAGGCGGACCCTTAGCTCCAATTAATCTTGATATCCACCGTGTTGCAAGAAGAATGGCCCAAGAACACTTGGATATTACGGTTGATGAAGCCATGGATCGACATGATGATGATATGGGTAGAGAGGAGAATCCACCACCAAGGGAAAGTAGTCCACACCATAGGTATTTCAATGAGAATGCATATGGTCGGAATCAATATTAGTTGAACCCAATGGACATGGTTGTTATAGGTGCTACAGTGTTGCCACCACTACCAGTAGACACTAAGTTCACAGTGTCAAGTGGATTACTCCAAATGCTTTAGAGCCATGGTTTGTGTCATGCCTTAACCCTAGGCTTAGACGTGACACGGCAAATGGGAACCCGATGGGACCCCAAACAAGTCTCTTAACATATCATTTACACATCCTTGGTCGTGGAAGCAATTAAACAACAAGAGAGAATAAGGGTAAAGGGACTAAGAGGAGTCTTTTATAGCATAAATCGTAAACAATCAAATCTCATAGCATAATTATATCACTTGTCCAACAACACCTCTAAATATATACTTGAGTAGGGGCAAAGACACTTTCCGGGCTCACTCTCATAGTGTAAAGAGTTCAACATTAAGGAATGACAAAGGCAAGAGTGGCATAGCTAATGTCCCCATACTTTGAGGACTCACCAATAACTTATCTTTAAAGATGTTACACTAGCCATGGGGTGGATGATCGTGAGGAGCTTCGGTTCCTATATGGTAACATCATGCATGCATAGAGTATGTGTTAGTACTTTTGATTGTACTAAGTATGTAGGATGCGATACAACAAAAAATAGGCAACATAATAAAAAATGCATAGACATAGGCAGTGGATAGTATGATAACAATATGATATGTATGATCAATACTTGAAATAAAACATGCTTGTATAGAACATTCTACATATGTAGGAAGAGAACAACATCATAGGCAAAACAAACTAGTACTTGGAATCCAAGGCATACCACCCTATTGGAAGGCGATTGAGGAATCTACTCCTCAATTGGTAGATGGGCATACCACCCCCTATCAATGTGATTGAGGAATGTACCCCTCAATTAGTAGATAGCCATACCACCCCCCATCAAACTGGTTAAGGTATATGCCCCTCAACATGTTAGATGGGAATACCACCCCCATCAAAGTGGTTGAGGCATATCACCCCCTCAACTAGGTGTGATCAACGTGAAACACTACAGATACTTTTTATGAATTCAACACATATATAAATTCCTTTCATCATCATAAAATCACTTGACCCGTAGTCCATGTAATAGATCATCAATAACTCAAGAATCCTTAATTGGACAATTTATCAAACACTTGGTGGGTGTGTAATGCTAGTTCAAAATTATGCAATTAAAAAGTGAAATCATGCGAGAAAACTTAATGTAAATCGAGCCACTAACACTTGGTAACAACCTCGTACAAGATATGTTTAAACCCCTCATCAAATCTCATCATAGAACATAGGTTCATAGCTCAACACATGATTAAACAGTCCATATTTCATGAAACCCCAACATAGTCTATAATCAATTCATAGTAGAAGTACCCATAGATAAATCAACTTGAAAACATGCAATAGGTGAAAGGATCCAATGGTTCAAAACCCACATACATCAACTTTGGAGATTTTCTTGATGATGATTTTAATGAGAACTTGAAGCTTGTATGATTTTCTTGAATCTAGAAATGATTTTGCAACACTTGAATTTGGGTGAAATATTTGGCTAACTGTTAGAGAGGATTTTGGGGTGTCTTGAATGATATGGAGTTGAAAATGACTAAGTATAGGTGTTTTTATGTATAGAAGGCTTAGGCCGAAGACCCCAAGTCCTTGGACTGAACTAGAAAAACTGGCAACAAAAAGTACAGGTCCGCGCCCTGGCTGTGTTGCGCCAGGGGCACGGATCAATTCTAGCTTTCATCAACTTTGGGAAATCAAATTTTGATACGGTAGCTCTAAAATCAGCGTTATAACCATTTCCTACTCAATTTTTCCCTTGATCATGAATATAAAATCGATTTTTGATATCACGCATGTATTTTAAGATATCTGGAAATCATAAATTTGGGTATTTCCGAGTCACATTTTCAGGCACTTTTTTGGGCGTTTCAGGTTTCTTGCAGGTTACCTACTGAGGATCCTCATAGTCATCTGCATAATATTGTATTTGGTATGTAAAAGTGTGATGGGTACATAGAATCTCTCCATAGGTGTTGTTGGGTTACATGAGTTTCCTCTATCTCTTACAGGAAATGCATCAATATGGTTGTCAGAACTCCCACAGATTTCAATCACCAATTGGCAGAATTGCGAAGAGCCTTCTTAGAGCTATATTTTCCAAGGTACAAAAAGCTCTATCTCAAGGACCAAATCAATAACTTTGAGCAATTTTGTGATTTTATTAGTACAATGTGGGAGAGGTTCACCAAGTTTTTGAGAATTGTTCAGATCATAAGATTGTGATGACGGTTTAGTGGAAATTTTCTATCAGGATCTTGATGAGAATAGTCAAGTGTGTGCCGATAAAAACATGGGAGGCATGTTCTTAGAACAACTGTTCACAAAGATAGCGAAAATGATGGAGCAAGTAATGAAGACCAATAGAGCATGGGGCCAAAGGGAGAAAGCTACTACAAGGAGCTCTTGTGCGGTGAGTATTAGTTCAGATCAAGAAAAAATCAATGATGAGATCATACAATAACTTGCTCAACTCTGGACTAGCATGGACTTGTTGGTGATACAAACTCAAGAAAGTGTTCATGCGGTTGTCCACCAACCTCCGAGGGCGCCCATGTATGGTGAGTCATATTTTTATGAAGATGCTTGCTTTTTTAGAGATCAAGTAGTGGATTTTCGGAATAATGCCCAAGGGTCCAATTCGGACTATTGATGTCAAGGTTCTAGAAATCAAGGTCAGAACTACAACCGAGCAGGTGCATATTGAGATAACTGTGGTGGTTATTTTGATAGAGATAGGGTGCCAGAAGCCGAGTGGGGCTGAAGAGATGGGTATAGAAATGGTCCTATGTGCCTCCTCATAATCTCAAGTCGGTTCTATCAATTCAAAGATTAAGGAAATGTTTGATAAGTTGTTAAAGAAGGGCGATCACCAAGATGAGACTTTGAAAGGAATGTAATCAGATATCTCAAGTATCAACTAAAATATTGAGTCTCATTCGGTAGCCATGAAGAAACTCAACCAACAATTTGGTCAAGTATCCCTTCAATTGAATCAATGCCAAGAGACACAGTTCAAAACCCTAAGAATGAGGGACATTGCATGGCAATTACAACTAGGAGAAGTAAAAGTATCATTAACCCTTCCATGTCAGCCGAAGTAGAAAGTGTGCATGAGAAAGAAAGCACGAGGAGGGGTGTAACTGAGAGAGATAATGATTTATGAATGGGGTAGTTGAAGAGGGTGAGAGACTGAGGAAGTATAAGACCTTCTCAATACCTCCTACCCCTCTTCCACAAAGAATCAAGAAGAGGGAGGTGGAGAGAAAGCTCGAGTACATCTTATCAATACTCAAGAAACTATTGGTGAACATCCCTTTGATTGAAGCCTTAGAGAAGATGCCGAGTTATGCAAGGTACATGAACGATTTGGTCACAAAGAAGCGAATGGTGAGTCAAGCTCTTTCGTATAATCTTCAACATTGTAGTGCCATCACTACCAAGTCATTAGTTCAAAAGCATGAAGACCCAGGTGCTTTCACTATACCATTCACCATTGGAGAGGTAGAATTTGCTTAAGCACTTTGTGATTTGGGTGCTAGCATCAACTTGATGTCGCTTGCCATTTTCAAGAAACTCAATGTGGGAACTCCAACTCCTACAAAAATGTGGTTACTAATGGCAGACAAAATAGTCGAGAAACCTATAGGAGTGGTTTACGAGGTGTTGGTAAAGGTAGACAAATTTATATTTCCCACAGATTTTGTTATACTTAACTGTAAGGTTGATTTTACAGTTACTATTATTTTGGGGAGGCCTTTCTTAGCTTCAGGTCGTACTCTAGTTGATATGGAGAAAGGGATACTCACATGTAGAGTTTGGGAAGAAGAGGTCGTGTTTCATGTTTGTCAACAAGAAAGAAAGAACTATAATCTGAGGGTATTTTTTGTGATTGAAACTGTTGGTGATAATGATGAGTTAGAAATACCGTTAAGCAACTACTAGGAGTTTACACTTTGGAGGCAGTCTTG
>JAPFFP010007446.1:0-17503 GCA_026153255.1 Solanum medicagineum
GAGATCTTTTGCTTGACTCCTTGTGAATGGTCTTGAGGGGTACATGCCACTCATGTTGGTGCCATCTCTACTTTGCATGTTATCTTCCTCCCCTTCTTAAAAAGGATTTGTCCTCGAATCCAAAGATTCACCTACAACATAAGGAGATAAATCACTAACATTGAAAACATTATGAACATTAGACTCACTTGGCAAGTTAATCATGTAGGCATTGTCATTGATTCTCTTGAGTACTTTGAAACATCCATCTCCTCTTGGGCTTAGCTTTTCTTTTGGAACATGTGGAAACCTCTCTACCCACACCCAATCATTTGGGTTGAAGATCATTTCCTTTCTCCCCCAATTCATTCGAATAGCCACCTTAGAATTGTTCTTTTCAATGGTCTCTTTAACCTTGACATGAATGCTCATCATCTCCTTCGCCCTTTGCTTGGCATCTAGTCTCAAAACAACATTACTAGATAATGTAGTCATGGTTAGTAGAAACAAACGTTTAAGCCATAAAATGCCTCAAATAGTGACATTCCAATAAAAGAGTGGAAAGACCGATTGTATGCAAATTCAATCGAGGGTAAATGGTCTTCCCAAGTAGTTGGGGTTCCTCTAATCATGCACCAAAGAACACTTCCAAGAGTCCTATTGACTACTTCAATTTGTCCATCTGTTTGAGAGTGGCAAGAAGTAGAGAACATAAGTATGGTACCAAGTGTACCCCATAGACCCTTCTAAAATTGACTAAGTAATTTGGAATCCCTATCAGTAACAATGGTTTGAGGGACTCCATGTAACTTAAGAGCATTGATGACAAATAATGATACTACAAAGGATGCATAATCACTTTTATGGCATGGAACAAAATGAGTCATATTAGAAAATCTATCCACTACCATAATTATGCTATCATGTCATCTTTTAGTCCTAGGAAGATCCAACATAAAATCCATAGAGATATCCATCCATGGGACACTAGGAGTAAGGAGAGGGGTATACTTACCTTGGGGTCGAGTCGTGGATTTGGCATGCTTACAATTGAGACATTGTCCACAAATTCGCTCCACATCATGCTTCATTATGGGCGAAAAGAAAATGCTCCTTTAGAATGTCAAGTGTTTTGGGTACCCCAAGTGTCCCTTCAAACAACCACTATGAACCTCCTTGACAAGTAGCTCTCTCCATGAACTCATAGGAACACAAGCTCGTCCATCCTTGAACAAAAATCCATCAACCAATTGAAACCTATCCACCCGCTTCCCTTGGGTAAGATTATCAAAAGTATCTTTGAAGTCGGGATCCCTAGGATAGAATTCCTTTAGGCTTTCAAATCCCATCATTCTAGACGCCAAGGTAGTCACCAACATAAACCTTCTTGATAGGTCATCCTCTACCATATTTTCCTTGCCTTGCTTGTCATAGTCCTACAAAAGAGAAGAAACAATACTAGGCAAAGTGCTAGTATTTTGGTTAGCATGTAATAAAAGCTGGGTGTTGACACGACATACTAGAAAGCGTCCCTCATCCACACCCCTTAAACACTTGCTTGGCTTTCCTATGATGCACATATTCTCCTTATTTTTAGCGAAGGAACCTCCTTCCCTTGGAACAATAATGGAACTTCCACCATCAATGATTAAAGAACACACTTTATCTTGAATTTTGCACCTAACATCAAATAGATTCTCCTTTTGATCAAGTTTCTTCTTTGGAAAGGGCTCCCTTCATTCTTCTCACAACACATGAAAGATTGGAATTCACCTTCAAGTCTTCATCATTATCAAGCAAAGATTTTCCTTTCTCCATGAAGCAAGCAAAATTTATCCTCTCATCCTATCTCCTCTATTCCCCACTCTATCTCCTCTAAACCAATAATCTTGGCCTCCCATGCCATGATCCCACCACAAATCCCGAGGTCAGACTCCTTCCCTTTATATTCCATAGGTATCCCTACCCCATGCTCCCAAAACTCATCATTATTGAGATCTCCATGCATTTTATCATAGAGGCGGTTTTGGTATTGGTAGGATTGGTAGGGAATTTGTGGTACATTTGATGGAGGTGTTGTATCTTGTCTTGGATAGTTTGGATTGTAGTTCATTTGGAAAGTGGGGTTTTGGTAGCTTCGGGTTGGGCTTTGTGGAGGTAAACATAGATTATGGGCTTGTCCCGCAGTAATGGTGGTGGAATGCATCGAGACCCTCCTTATCTCCTCTTTTTCGGGTTAAATTGCTTTCCCTCGATTCACATTCTCCACCCGTACCAACCTTTCCTCCAAACCTCCCATCCTTCCATTCATTTTCGCTATTTGTTTGGAAAAGTAAGCAAGAATTTCCATGATGTTCTTTGAACCTTCCCCAATTGGACTTTGTTTTATAGATGATACCTAAAGATTAGTAACAAAAGCCTCACATCACTCGTATGTAACTCTCAACGCACCTTCTATGGTGTCGTCTCAAAATTGATAGTGAACTAGCTCCGCTCAATCAATTCAAGGTCACCTATCCTTTGTATTGGAGTGGATTCTTATGACTCTTGAAAGAAGGACAACTCAAAAAAACATTAGGAACATGAATAAAAGAAGAAAAACTAGAAGAAGGAGGCACAAGAAATATCAGACTAAAAAAATATAAGTAACAAAAGTAGAAGAGATTACTTGTTGTTACCTAATTTGAAGAATCAAAGAGGTGATTTATGCTTATAAACTATTTAACAAGTAATTAAAGATGTTAATTACTTGTTAAATAGTTGAGGAATGAAAGAAAAATGAGTGACAAAGAAGAAGAATTGAGTTCAGACACTTAGAATATTTTTTGAAGCCTTAAGGTGTTCATGACTTAAAAGGGGTTTGATTTGATGATTTTGTGATTAAAACTAGTTAACAACTTGTTAAAGATGTTAATTACTTGGTAAATAGTTGGAGAATCGAAGCACAAAAATTTTAAAAAAAGAATCACGTCATTTGGACACATAGAAAAATTTTTATGCCCCAAAAACCTCCAATGATGAAAAAATCTCTGCAGATTTCAGCCTCTGAAGTTGGGCTCCACACGCCACGTGGACCGTCTGGAAAGGCCTGGAATGCTGACTCACTGCTGGGCGTGACTTGGCGCTGAGTGGTGCTGAGTTGGCACCGATTTGGTGCTGACGTGGAAATTACTTTTAATGTTTTCTAAAAAATTATTTTTTATTATTGTTTTTGTTTAAATTTCCACTAAGAGCCAACCAACACCTTGACCAACTTTGACTTGGAAAAAAAGGATCAAATGTACCTTTAGGTCTTCTTTTTCTGCAACAACACCTGAATATCTTCAAAAGCACCTAGAACACCAAGAACACACACTAAATCCCTACACCTTCAAATCAACTCGGAATTGGCTCAAAATTTAGGATTAGATTCCCCTTGATATAGAGAACAAACTCCAATGATCATTAACCTTCAATTTCTTCTCAATCAAAGAACCCACATTCAAAATTTGAAAAGCTTAAATGCTCAAAACCCTTCAATGGCAACTTCACTTCCACAACTCCAAATTGAATGAAATTAGAGATTTAGGCTTAAAAAATACTAGTGAACAAGTATCTAGTGTCAAAAACAACAAATCAAATAAAATATATTGGATTTTTCTTTTTGAATTTTTGAGTGGATCAAAATTTCAAGACCTAGATTTGTGAAAATAAATCTAAACCTAAGCTTTTGATACCAAATGATAAAGATCAAATAAGAAAGAAAGGGCAAAGGAAACAAAGATAGAAGGATATGTGGATTAAATTCAAACTATTGAAATTATGGGCAACAACGGACTAAAACACTCACCTCCCAATTGATTTCAACAACCCAAATAAAACCCGAATATGTGGATTAAATTCAAACTATTGAAATTATAGGCACTAAGGGACTAAAACCCTCACCTCCCAATTGATTTCAACAACTTAAATCAAACACTAGAAGGAAAAATTGAAGGAAATTAAGAACCACAAATGGGCAACCTTCAATTAACCAAGCAAACAAGTCAACTGACAATTCTAAGAATTCACCCTAATAACTCACTAATTACTCACTAGAAGATACTACAATTTGTGAATTCAATATTCAACATAGTCTAAGTCTTCCAAATGCTAAAATAGATTATTTATACTAAGTAAATAAAAGAAGACATTTTCTTTACAATTTTACCCTTAATGAGTAAGGCCCTTGTTTGGTTGCCTTCTTTTCAAATCCTTGAATTTAAGTAATAGCCATTTGCACACATGACCTCTTTTCTTCCTTCTCCTCACCTTGATAGACCTTCCACACATTATAAGCCTTTCTTTGGTGTCCCTCTAGCTCTTACAATGTTTTCTTTTTCATGAACATTGCTTGTAGGACTTGGAGATCTTTTGCTTGACTCTTTGTGAATGGTCTTGAGGGGTACATGCCACTCATGTTGGCGCCATCTCTACTCTGCATGTTGTCAATTAACGTGGACTTTGTTACAGGTTTACCAAAGTCCCGCAGATAGTATGATTAGATTTTGGTGATCCTTGATCAGATGACAAAATCTGTGCACTTTTTGGTAGTCAAGACGAAGGTGCATCTTAGCACTGTCTTTCACCCACAGATCGATGGCCAAGCAGAGTGTACTATTCAGACGTTGGAGGATATGTTGAGAGTATGTACTATTGATTTTAAAGGTAATTGGGATGACCACTTGCCTCTAATAGAGTTTTCTTACAAAAACAACTTCCATTTTAGTATTTAGATGGCCCCATATGAGGCACTCTATGGGAGGAGGTGTAGATCGCCGATTGGATGATTTGAGGTAAGAGAAGCAAAGTTAATCGGACTAGATTTAGTTCACCCAGCCATGAAGAAAGTAAAGGTCATTCGTGAAATATTGAAGACTGCACAGAGTCATTAGAAATCCTACACAAATGGCAGAAGAAGAGATGTGGAGTTTGAGGTCACTGATTAGGTATATTTGAAAGTATCGCCCATGAAGAGGGGGTGATGAGATTCACGGAGAAAGGAAAACTGAGTTTGGGATACATTTCACCTTACCAAATCATAAAAAGAGTCGGCAAAGTGGCATATGAGTTAGAATTACTATCAGAGTTAGCAACTATCCACCCGATTTTCCACGTTTCTATGCTTAAGAAATGTTTGGGAGATCTACAGTTGGTAGTGTCGGTCGAGAGTATTGGAGTAAAGAATAGTTTGAGTTATGAGGTGATTCCTATCCAAATCCTTGATCGTCAGGTTTGAAAATTGAGATTGCATCTGTTAAAGTATTGCGGAGGGATCAATTCGTAGAAGAAGCTACCTGGGAGGCAGAAAAGGACATGAAGGCAAGATACACCCATTTATTCTTGCCTACTGAAGATGAGAGAGTTGACAGTAATAATATTTTCTCTAAATTTGTGAATTTCCATTCCTTGAATTCTACTTTTATTCTTAATATGATAGACGATAGAATTCTAGGGTCTGAGAGGGGATTGATGCGATGTGTTGACAGTTTGATTATTTTATATGTTGCATTCCTTGATTAATTGATTGCATGTGTGAGTTGAGGGATGATAGATTGTTAGAGTTCGTAAGGAAATTCGTGCATTAATCTGCATTCTCTTCATTCGAGGACGAATTATCCCAAGTGGGAGATAATGTATTGACCCCGAAATTTGGTCTACTTAAGTTGGAATAGTGTGAGGAGAATTTTAAGGAAGCAAAATATACAAATTAATTATTTTGTGAAGTTCGGATCAAAATTTGAAGATGTCACAGAAGGAAAGGTTATTCAGAACGACAAAGCGAGCGAAACTGCACATTTTCACTTTTGGGCTGAAGGACGACTGTCCTTCAGTGAAGGACGTCGGACGCCTATAATGTACTAGGTATTTTTTAACCTATACTTGCATGAAAAATAATGTTCAAGTGAATTCCTATTGAATTAAGTAAAATTTGATATGTAAGTTATCTTAGCAATTAACTTGGTTTAGTTATGTGATTGTTGAGGTGGTCTTGGAAGGGCAGGTGTTTATCCTTGGTGTAATATTTTGGGGGAAATGTTATGTGAAGTTAAGACTAAAGATGAAGTTTGGTTTGTGTTTGGAATTATTCGAAATGAAGGTATATGTGAAGGTTGTGGAATTGACTTGTTTGGCTGTAATTCTTTTGCCATTGTTGCATGGCTTGCATGGGCAGCCTTTGGCATGCCCTTAGCATGACTTGAGACCATACCATGCCATGCCATGGCACCATAGGAAAGGATAATGCTTCCATACCTAGGTCCCATGCCCAATTCCTTGTGTTTGGCATCTTTCTTCTTTTTAAAAGTGAATCAAAAAAGTTCCTTTGCATTTCATTCCCTTTTCCCCACACGTGTTGACCACTTTTTAGTGACTAAATGACCAATATGACCCCCCTCCCCCCAAAAAAAAGTATAAATACCCTCCTCTACTTAGTCTCTACATCACTCTTCAAAGAAACCAAATCCCCTAATTTACATTGCTCTCTCAAAACTCTCTCAACACTTAGGCTAAGAATTCTCCAAAATCTCCACCAAATATCTTCATCTTCTCAAGGCTAATCAAGCAAGACATGTGGGTATGATTCTTGGTTTCCTTGCAACCAAGAAGTCCTCTTTGTAAACTAAATTTTGAATTACAAATTTTTCAATCTTTGATTTATGTATAATTGTATACTAATTGATATTTGCTTAAATTATGGTTATTCATACATTTTAGGATGATTTATGTATATTTATCAAGGTTTTAATTCAAGCATTTCATATTTGCATTATTTAATCTAGTATATATTCTCAAGTCTTAGATACACAAATAAGTTATTATGATTTTTATCCTAAATTGTTCCTATGATTATTGTTACTTTGTTTAAACATCAAATTCATGATTTTAAGGTTATTGAACTAGTTTCCAAATGTGATTTAAGTTGAGTTATGAACTTTGGATATTTGGCTTTCATGGCATAATATGAACATATGATTTTGGACAAAAATAAGTGAATACAAGTATGAAATGATGTTGGGTGACTTAAGACCCATTCCATTTTGTTTTGAATATTTGTTAAGGAGCTATTCTAAATACAAGTTTGATTCTTTTGACAAGTTAAGTCTTTTCGAACTAAATTAAGTTTTGATTATTTTTGTTATGCATTGTCCATTTTCGTGGGATTTTGACTTAGCACCGAATGAGTTAGGAGTGGGACTCGACCTAAGGGGTCTTATATAAAACTTCTAATCTCATAGCTATGTGCCATGTAGGATATTTTGATTATGCCTTTTTAGGCTTTATGACTAGTGGATCTATCTAGTATTTTCGTTTATGGAGTTATACCCTGGCAAGTTGACTCACTCTTTGGTTGTGTAGAGTATGACATCAGTATTCCACATTATAGATCATATGGTTTTGTCGGTTATGGTCTTATTCCTTCACTTATTTGCTTATGTGCTTGTCTATACATTTTCATGGTATTACTTTACGCTTTACTTTGGAACTGAATTTATTGTTTATGCTCAGAGTTTGTCATATTAGGTAAGTATTCTTTGTCATTATATTTACTTGTTGCATTGCATACTGCATACTTAGTACATTCCAAAGTACTAACTGCATTTTTTCCTACATGCTATAATCATGTAGGGATAGGCGATCTACCTTATCATCCTCCGCGTGGTTAGATTGCTCGTGAAGACTTTGAGCTTTGGTGAGTTCCCATTACAAAACCCTTATCTTCAAGCTTTGCCTTTGTTATTCAGATACTTGATGTAATTTCATTTTGACTTAGTATTGAAGGGCCTAGACTTGTATTCTTGTCTCTGTTTATTGTCATTGTTTAGAGGTATGTCTAGACCATTGCTACATTTGGTATGTTTTAAACTACTTAACTTATGCTTACGCTTATGATTACAAGTTGTTCCTTAGTCCCATTCCCTATATTCCATTGTCATCAATTTGTCATTTACTATTTAAACCTACAATGTGCAATTATGATTTAAGAGGCTTGTTTGGGGGCCTTCGGGTTCTCATTCGCCGTGTCACACCTAGCCCCTACGTTTGGGTCATGACAACTTTGTATCAGAGAACAAGGTTTTAAAATGACCCTTGGAAGTCCACAACTATGAATAGGAGGCTATGAGATGTGTAGGATTTTCTCACTTCTTTGTTTAAATCAGTTCGTGCCTTAGAGTAACTTAAGATATCCTTCCTTCTAATGACTTATTCGTTGCACTGTAGAAGATGCCGCTAAGAAGAAATACTCTTGTATATGAGGTTCCTCAACCTCCAAAGGAGAATAATGTGTCCCACATCGAGTTCAGAAATGTTATCTCATTATAGGCTCAAATGGTTGCCAATCAGGCTACACAATCTCCACCTCAAGCTCCAGCACCTCAAGGTCCCACCTAGGCAGCTAGGGTGAGAGATTTCACCCGTATGGACCCTCCAGAATTTCATTCAAATAGAATTGATGAGGATACCATGGAGTTCATTAATGAGATATACAAGGTTTTCTTGATTATGGGTGTGTCATTAGAGGAGAAGGTGGAGTTGGCAGCCTACTAACTTAAAAGCCTTACTCAGATTTGGTATGATCAGTAGGAAGGTGAAAGGGTGCTTGGTGGTCCAATTGATTGGGAAGAATTCAGGGCTGCGTTCTTAGACCACTTTTTCCCTCTTGAATTAACAGAAGCCAAAATGAAAGCATTTATGAATTTGAGGCAAGGGTCGATGAGCGTTTGCGAGTACTCACTGAAATTCAACACACTCTCCAAATATGCTCCTATGTTGGTATCCGATCCTAGGGCTAGGATGAATATGTTTGTTTCGGGAGTTTCTGACCTCATCAATGAAGAATGCCAAACTACCCTACTAATCCAAGACATGGATTTGTCTCGGCTTATCATTTATGTCAAGCAACTTGACGAAAATAAGATTAGCAAGTTGAGGAAAAATGATGCTCAGAGGCCGAGGTATGATGGCGAGTATCAAGGTCACAAGGGTGGTGATAGTAACCGAGGTCATCAAAACCAAAGGTTCCAACAATAAGGGTCTTCGAATGCCTTCGACCAAAGGCATACTAATGATCGGTTTCAACATACTAAGGGTCAACAAAGTGGTGGCCATGCTCAAGCTTGGACAAGAAGCAAAAAGTGTGGTAAGAACCATGGTGGTGTGTGCTATTGGGAGTTGGGTAGTTGTTTTGCATACGACCATCTAGGTCACAAAATAGCTAATTATCCCAAGACTCATAATAAGGGTAAGGGTATTCGGTCGCATGGGAAAGATGTACATGCGGCCCAAAAGTCACAAGCTGTGCAACAAGGTGGTGGTCCTCGCAACAATATGTTCTATGCATTACATGGGAGGCAAGAGGTGAAAGATCAGCCAAATGTTGTCATGGGTATGTTGAAAGTTTATGATTTTGATGTTTAGGTGTTATTAGATCCTGGTGCCAACTTATCTTTTGTGACCTCTTTCCTTGCTAAATGGTTCAATTTAAGTCCCGAAATTTTGCCTGACCCTTTTCTTATGTCTACTCCCGTGGGTGAGTCAATAGTTGCTAAAAGAGTCTTTAAAAATGATCTTGTGTCTATTGTGCATAAGACTCTTCTGAGCAATCTTATTGAATTGTTTATGGTAGATTTTGATGTCATCCTTGGTATGGACTGGTTGCATGCCTCTTATTGAACCCTTGTCGAGAGGGAAGGGCAAGATTTTGTGGTAAAGGGTAGGTTTATTTCATATCTTAAGCTCATAAGATGATATCTAAGGGGTGTATCTATCATATGGTTAAGGTCCGAGATGTGTTTTCTAAGGTTCCCTCTCTTGAGTCAGTTCCTATTGTCAATGAGTCTCTGGATGTGTTTTCGAAGATCTTCCTAGTATTCCTCCCGAAAGGGAAATTAATTTTGGCATAGACCTCCTTCCCGATGCCAAACCTATCTCTACTCCACCCTATAGGATGGCACCAGTAGAGTTGAAAGATCTTAAGGATCAGTCGAAGGATTTATTGGAGAAGAGATTTATTAGGCCTAATAAATCTCCATGGGGTGCACCTATTCTGTTTGTAAGGAAGTAGGACGGGTCACTCCGAATGTGCATTCACTATCGTCAACTCAACAAGGTCACCGTTAAGAATAAGTACCAACTTCTGAAGATAGATGATTTATTTGGCCAACTACAAGGAGCTAGGCATTTTTCTAAGATCGACCTTTGTTCTGGGTATCACCAGTTACGGGTTAGGGAAAGTGATATTCCTAAAACAACTTTTATAATAAGGTATGGGCACTATGATTTTTTGGTGATGTCTTTTGTATTGACGAATCCGCCAGCTATATTTATGGATCTTATGAATTGAGACTTCAAACCCTACCTTGATATTTTTATTGTGTTCTTTATTGATGACATACTAGTCTACTTCCGACGTGAGAAGGAACATGAGGAACATTTGAGAATAGCCCTTCAAACTTTTAGAGATGAGAAATTGTACGCCAAATTCAGCAAGTGTGAAGTTTGGATGAAAGAAGTTTCTTTTCTTGGCCATGTGGTGATTGATAAAGGTATTATGGTGGACCCAAGGAAGACTAAGGCTGTGCGAAACTTGCCTAGACCCTTAACTCCGTCTGGCATAAGGAGCATTTTGGGTTTTGCAGGTTACTACCGACGGTTTGTAGCAAGGTTTTCTTCAATCGCATCCCTTTTGACCAAATTGACAAAGAAAAGTCCAAGTTTGTGTGGTCTGATAAATGTGAGAAGAGTTTCCAGACATTGAAAGATAAGTTGACTTCAGCTCCTATCTTGACTCTTCTAGATGGTTTTGTGGTATATTGTGATGCATCTAGGGTTGGGTTGGGTTGTGTGTTGATGCAAAATGGTAAGGTCATAGCTTATGCTTCTAGATAGTTGAAAGTGCATGAGCGTAATTATCCAACTCATGACCTTGAATTGGCAGCGATAGTGTTTTCTCTAAATATTTGGCATCACTATCACTATGGGATTCACGTGGATGTATTTACCGATCACAAGAGCTTGCAGTATGTGTTCACTCAAAGGGACTTGAATATAAGGCAACGAAGATGGCTTGAACTTCTCAAAGACTATGATATGAGTGTCCACTACCATCCTGGTAAGGCCAATTTGGTGGTTGATGCTTTGAGTAGAATAATCATGGGTAGACGAGTCATGGTGAGGGTCAAAAGAAAGAGTTCGCAAAGGAAGTCCATTAGTTGGCTAGATTGGGTGTTAGGTTGGAAGGAGCTAATGATGGTGGCATATTTGTTCATGATGGGTCTCAATCTTCTTTGATTGTTAATGTGAAGTCAAAGCAATCCCTTGACCCTAGTTTGATTGAATTAAAGAAATTAGTTGAACAAAAGAAAGTGGAGGTTTTCTCACAAGGCGGAGATGGTGTCTTTAGATACCAAGGCCGGTTGAATGTGCCAGATGTAGGGATTGAGAACCTTTACAAGAGGCTCATAACAGCTTATTCCATTCATCCGGGTTGCACCAAAATGTATTGAGATTTGAAGGAAGTCTATTGGCGGGGTAATATGAAAAAGGACATAGCCAAGTTTGTGTCTGAGTGTCCAAATTGTCATCAAGTCAAAGCTAAGCATCAAAGGCCTAGTAGGCTAGCTCAAGACATTGAAATCCTAACTTGAAAGTGGGAGAAAATCAATATGGACTTCATTGTTGGTTGCCTAGGATTCAGAAACAATATTATTCAATTTGGGTGATTGTGGATCGTATGACCAAATCAGCTCATTTCTTGTCGGTTAAGACTTCGTACAGTGCTGAAGATTATACAAGGTTATATATTCGTGAGTTAGTCTGGTTACATGGTGTTCCTTTGTCAATAATATCAGATTGTGGCCCTCAATTCACTTCTCATTTTTGGAAGGCATTCCAATGAGGTTTGGGTACCAAAGTTAAGCTGAGTACGACATTTCATCCTCAAACGGATGGTCAAGCTGAAAGGACCATTCAAACATTGGAGATTATGTTGAGAGCATGTGTTTTGGAATTTCAAGGTAATTGGGATGATCATTTACCTCTTACTGAGTTTGCATATAACAACAGTTATCATTCTAGCATCGAGATGGCTCCATTATAGATCATTGGTTAGCTGGTTTGAGCAGGTGAAATGGCATTATTAGGCCCGGACTTTGGTCTTGGAGGCTATGGAAAAAGTGAGGACTATAAGAGACAAATTGAGAACGGCTCAGAGCTGAGAAAAGTCATTTTCGGATATGAGGAGGAGAGATTTTGAATTAGATGTGAGAGAGTTCTATTGAACCTTTGTGACTTGTTCTTTGAGAATTTATCTTTAAACCTTTACTAGTTTATAGTTTGAGGTATAAAGTACTTTCTTCTTGTGATATCTTTGATTTCTTTTTGGTATTCTTTAGAAGGTGATTAATTTACATGCTAATTATTGTCTTTAGTTACTCATAAAGTGGTCAAGATCCAAATCTAACATTTTGATTCGTTTTCTCAAGTAAAAGTGTTAGATTTCTTCCATAAATCTTTACATTGTTACTTGGATCTTGTCAAGGCCTTAGAATATCAATTTCTTGGATCTTTCCTTTGAACTTCCCATATCATTAATTAGTTTTTATCTTTCTTTTTTTGTTGTTGCTTTCGCTTTCTAGATGAGCTAGACTACCCATAGACATCTTACTTAAAGCATCGACCACAACATTAGCTTTGCCAGGGTGGTAATGCACACTCATGGTCGGTAAACATATCAACATGAACCCCATACAAGTAGTGACGCCAAATTTTCAAAGCAAATACCACGACCACCAATTCAAGATCATGGGTGGGATAAGTCTTCTCATGCACCTTAAGTTGTCCAGAGGCTTATGCTATCACCTTATAACTTTGCATCAAAACACACCCCAAAACAATTCTTAAGTCATCATAATATATAACAAACCTTCCTAACCCTTCCGGTAGAGACAAGCTTATCTTTCAAAGCTTATAAACTCTTTTCACACTCATCGGTCCACACAAATTTTGCCTTCTTTTGTGTCAATTTAGTCATGGGAGAAGCAGTAGAAGAGAAACCATTTACAAACCTCCAGTAATAACCTGCCAAACCCAAGAAACTTCTAATGTCCAATTGGAGTCAAAGGTCTAGGCCAATTTCTAATCACCCACGTCTTCTTAGGATCCACCTTAATACCATCATCCAACACCACATGCCCTAGAAAAGTGACCTCTTTCAACCAAAACTCACATTTCTCATATTTTGCATACAACCTCTCCTCCCTCAATATTTGCAACACCACCTTCAAGTGATCCACATGCTCCTCCTCACTATGGGAATAGATCAAGGAATCATCAATAAAAACAACCACAAACAAGTCAAGGTAGGGTTTAAAGACCTTATACATGAGGTCCATAAATATAGCCGGTGCATTAGTCAACCCAAAGGACATAACCACTAACTCAAAGTGCCCATATCTAGTCCGAAAAACTATCTTGTGAATGACACACTCCCTCATTTTCACTTGGTGATACCCGGATCAAAGATCAATCTTAGAAAAGTGACTAGCCCCTTGAAGTTGATCAAAAAGGTAATCAATCCTTGGTAGAGGGTACTTGTTCTTTATGGTGACTCTATTAAGTTGTCGGTAATCAATCCACTTTCTAAGAGAACCATTCTTTTTCTTCACAAACAACACCGGTGCACCCCAAGATAATTTAGTAGGCCTTATGAAAACCCTTTTCCAACAAATTCCTCAATTGCTCCTTCAAATCCTTCAACTCCGCCGGGCCCATACGGTAAGGGGGAATATAAATGAGTTGAGTATCGGGAAGGAGTTTTATGCCAAAATCTATTTCCCTTTCTGGTGGAACACCGGGACACTCATCAAGAAGGACATCAAGAAACTCATTAACCACTGGAGCTGACTCAATAGGAAGGACTTTAGACTCAACATCCCTAACCCTCACAAGATGATCGAGACAACCTTTAGAAATTAACTTTTGGGCTTTAACACAATAAATGAATCTACCTTTGACCACTACATCACGACTCTCCCACTCAAGGACGGGCTCACTAGGGACTTGGAATTAACCCTACGAGTTCTACAATCAATAGAAGCATAATATGCATGCAACCAATCTATCCCAAGAATGACATCAAAATCCACCATATCTAATTAAACAAAATCACAAGGCAAGATTTTATGCAAAATGAACATGGGACAATTTCTATAGACTCTTTTAGCAACAACGGATTCACCAACGGGGGTAGACACTTCATAAGGTTCTCACTACAATTTGGGACTAACATGAAGCTTTTTGGCAACAAAAGGAGTAATTAAAGAAAGAGTGGCACCTGGGTCTATCCGTGTATACACATCAAAAATCAAAACCTTCAACATACCTGTGAAGCACATGCCAAGTCTAGTGACCCCTAGAGGGGTATGATTGGGAATGTCGATGGTCATCCTCATGATCCCTAGCAACCCATGGACAATGTCTCGACTTATGATCCTTTTGGGCCACACTCGAAACATACACTCGAACCATCCAAACAATCTCCCTGATGGTATTTTCCACACTTGTGGCACGAAGGAGAAGCTTGAACACCAACACCCTTGCATTTCCTTTGAGCATATGGACAATCGACAATCTTGTGGCCCATCTTGCCATACCAAAAACATACACCCGTGTTCCTCCAACATGTGCCACCATGATTACTCCCGCACTTTGGGCACCTAGGATGGGTCACTCCGCCATGGCCACTGGGGTTAGCATATGGAAGCCTACTTTCAAATTGAGTCCTTCCTCTCCCTTCCCTTGAGGCTGCCGGATAATTCCTCATCTTATGCCCAACACCGCCACACTTGAAACAATCTTTGGTGCCAACCAAACACCTTCCTTGATGCTTCATTCCACACCCTTTACAAGTGGCAAAAGGGATCCTTTTCTTCTTGTACTTGGAAACCAGTAGACTAGTATAAGATGAGGCACCACCAACTCGGGCCCTCTCAGCCTCACTCTCCCCCCTCTTATGATCCCTTGAAGTCTCGGGAGCACCTACTTATTGATTAAGTTGATCGGTTACAACCGTGGCTAATAGCCATAGATCATTATGAACCTCTACATTCGACATATCACCATTGGGAAGTTAACCTCCAAGTGAGAGATGGTCATTGCCTTGCCTACCATTCTGAGTAGCTTGAGACATATTCTGAAATGCAATAGCTAAGAATCAGGAAAAAGTCTTAGGGGGACTTAACTCTATCACACGACATAGATCATGAAGAAGTGAAACATTTCCTAAAACGCCTCATAGCCTCCTATTCATAGTTGTGGCACGCTTCACAACTATGAATAAGACTCTAATCGACATGGTGTGTTGGATTCTGAGGACCATTAACAACCTAGTGCTCAGATACGAAGTTTGTCACAGCCCAAGACTAGGGCCTAGATGCGACATGGTGAATGGGAACCCGAAGGGACCCAAACAAGCCTCTTAGCATATCTATCACACATCCTTGGTAGCGAAAGTAATGTAAACAACAACAAGAGATAAGTGGGACTAAGGGAAGTCTTGAATATAAACAAAACATAAGAGTGAAGTTCATAACACAATAACATCATAATATCCATCATACCCCTCTAACTTGGAATGGAGCGAGGGCCATGACACTTTTTGAGCTCACCCTCATAATGTCAAATGTTCAACACAAAGAAGTCTTAAAAATAGAAAGAAAAGTAGATAGTGTCCTTAAACTTGAGGACTCACCAAGCTTGTCTTTGAAGTATCCCACTAGCCACGTGGAGGATTATCAAGAAGAGCTCCGGTCCCTACATGGTGATATCATGTAGGCATAAAGTATGAGTTAGCACGTTTGAATGTACTAAGTATGTAGGATGCAATTCAACAAGACATAAGCCAATATAGTCAAAATGTATGGTAATAGGCAATTGATAAGCAGAATCTCAATATGGCATGTATGATCAATGCTTGAAGTAAAACATGCTTGTAACTCATTCAACTTGCATAAAACATGATACATATATGGGAAGAGACCTCAATCAACAAAGAATAAGACTAAGAGAGCTACAACTTGGAATCCAATGATTAAACCTTATCAGTAAAGAGGTGGTCAACTTGCCAAGGTAAACCATACTTCATCTTACGAGTGCCCATCCCATTTCGGAGAAGTAACCCCCCTTAGGGGAACCCATCCCATTTCGGGGTGAATTTCATGATAACATGCTCTAAATGGATCCACTAATATAGCAAGGGTAATAATCATAATCCTATGTTGGCACATAGTTTGAGGAAAGGAGTATGGACCTTTGATGATAGTCCATGCCGACATCCAGTCTATCGGTGCTAAGTCTAATCCCACGAAATACTTGAAATAATCATACTTGTATAACTTGCAAGAAACATGGAAACATGACATGAGTAGCTCTTAAACATACTTAACCTCTAATTGTGAGCCTAGCTTGAAACATGAGAGTAGATCATAATCATACATGAACCCTTGCTTTAACATGAATGGCTTACAAGAGGTAAATCTTGAAATAGGGCTTAACTTCATACTTGCATAATCATGGAAAATTTCATGAATTCATAACATACTTGATAGCCCATATTCATCATGAAGTCACTTGACTTGTAAAACATGTAAATAACTTGATAATTCTTGACTTGACATTTCATTGAACACTTGGAGGGCACATATGAGTACATGTTCAAATCATGCAAAATGCAAGAGTATAGATTATGAAATAGTGAAATCAATGCATCTTAAAGTCATGTAAATCAGCCCATCAATATCATGGTAAAACCCCATCACGGGTAAGTTGTAAATCATATCAAAACTTCATAATAGTTCATAGATTTCATAGCTTGAATCATGTATAGTCTCAATAGACAAAGATCAATCCATAGTACAGGCTTAAAATAGTTATTCATGCATAATCAACCATATTTGATAAAACTCCAACATAAATCATGCTCATATTTCATAATAATAGATACCCAAAAGAAATACATCTTGAAATTATGCAATCTACACAAAATAGGAAGATTGGGCTCCATGGGTGAAAGGACCCGATGGATGAAACCCACATACCTAAATTTGGGGATTCCTTGATGTAGATTTGAAGATTGAATGGAGTTCTTGAGATCTGGAATCAAGCTTGACACACTTGAATTTGGATGAAATATTTAGTTAAGTCTTGGAGAGGTTTTTGAGAGGGTCTTCAGTGATATAAAGTTGAAAAATGGCTAAGTAAAGGTGTTTTCACGCATAAGTGGGCATGGGGCTATGACCCCAAGGACTTTGGGCCGAAATGAAAAACCAAGGAAAACAATACGCTGGTCCGTACCCTTGGCACGACTAGGACCAGACGCGAACTTCATTCCAACACTAAT
Source organism: Solanum medicagineum (assembly GCA_026153255.1). Classification (NCBI taxonomy): domain Eukaryota; kingdom Viridiplantae; phylum Streptophyta; class Magnoliopsida; order Solanales; family Solanaceae; genus Solanum; species Solanum medicagineum. Next base: position 17,396 of record JAPFFP010007446.1, read on the forward strand.
CTGTTCCCCTGGCGCGTCGCGGCCAGGGCGCTGATGGCCACTGAAAATAAAAAATTAGTGAAAATTATTTTTTGCTACGGGTCCTCAAAACTCTGAGTTATACCTATT